>BGPR01000244.1:271485-286926 GCA_013235015.1 Araneus ventricosus
TTCCTCCAGCCATTACAGGTGTTCCTTCATTCCTCCAGCCATTACAGATGTTCCTTCATTCCTCCAGCCATGAGGTGTGGCCTGTATTGGCCACTCCTCACTGCTTCTAATTTCACGTGTTTTTGCAACTTTCAAGCTTTTTTCCGAGGTCCAAGAATGGCAATGCTGTGAAATTAACTGCTGGCATATAGTTATCATCGCAAGAAGTATCTTCTAAGGTATAAAGATACAAAATATGGCGCCTCCTTATGACCAGTGTCTCAACACGGATGGCGACTGCATTAAATTAAAATACAAAGAATACATGACCAGCTCGGCTTCGGGGCCGAAGGGTTCCAAGCTCGTAACCCGATTCCACCGAAGACCAGCCATTTATGGGGTCTGTTGCACGTTATATCATACGTAGTCGTCAAACGTCCTCTCTCTGCTGTTGAACGGAAGTTTGGAGAGGGAGGTGCCAGTTTAGGTGTCGTCTTCGTCATCTGACCACGGTTCAAAATTATGAGGTCCATCCCAAAATAGTCCTCGTGTTGCTTCAAAATGGGACGCTAAAATAACTAAATTAAACCAAAGAATACATCTCATCTAACAATTAAATGTTTTTCCCATTGCTACTTGTGTGCTTTTAACTAGGCAATGGATTTTACTTTCTGGTTACCATAAATATTTTTTTTTTAATCTTTGAGTTGAAAATGAAATTTAGAAGTGAAATAGGTCAAAATTAAACTTCCGTGTGTCCCAATATCTAATAGATACGCATGTAATTTGCATTTAATAACTGCTTTTACTTTGCATTATAATTTCAACTTTTCTTACAGAATACACGTTTACATTTTCATTATTAATAATTATTATAGTTATAAAGGAAAACTATCAACGTAGGATGAACATATCATATATTTGATTTTATATCCACGGGATACATTGCGACCATTTAAGGATAAAAGTAATTGCGACTATCGAAAAGTTAATAGTATTAACGAAAAAGCTAGTCGCAAAAGATGGTTAGTTTAAGATGTTTAATGATAGTGCATAAATTTACACGAAAGGGGATGCAATTTAACTTTAAAAACATAATGATTAAGTATTTATTAATCATGCTATGAATGAAAAATGGTATAAATTAACGAAAATATAAATATTTCCGTAGATAATTGGGAACATGAGGAACACTGAGGACTTTTTCAATAATCATCTATTAACAAAAATAACCATTTCTTATAACTAATTGTGAATCAATATTATTTTTATGAAGCAATTAACCAATACAGATGAATAGCTCAAATGGCATTTGAAGTCTTTCAGTTTCGAGAATAGTTTGAGAATAAAAAAACTGTTATAACTTTTCTTTATAAAAATTCAAATATGTTTAAAGTTTTAATTATTAATTAAAACGCAGTTTAGTTATACATAGATTATAAGAAGTATTTTTTTAAATTAATAATTTTATTCGTGGTAATTTGTAAGATTTTTGTTTTAATAAATCGCAAATTAAAATAATTTGAACTATTAAGATATGCTGAGATTTCTTAAAATGTTAAATTAAAATTACGGAATCGATTTTTCAATGAGAAACTTTAAAAATTCCCTAATTTTATGGAATTCTATAAATTTTTCTTTTTTTTAATAAGTGGACAGGAAAATGCTTGAGAAATCTGACTTTTAATTGACTTCCCGAAATAGCTGAAAATAATATCTAATTGAATAGCAGGACGTTGCTTAAAACTATTTCTTATAGACGAGCAATAATAAGATATCCAATTATATTTCCAGATAACAAGGTAGTAAAATTTTGTAGACGTATTAAAAAAGCATTATTTTTATCACGCAATATTTCTTTTCCTGCAACATGGTATTTTTCTATGTTTAGTTTTTAAAATGTGAATTCATAGCATTAAATATTAATTAAATAAATAATGCCATCAAATAGCTTTGGAAAACAGAAATTCTAAAAATATTCTAATTAAGACTTTTTAGATGATTTTTGGAAAAATAAGATATTTCAGAAATGTAAATCCCTTCCATTATCTTTCATTCTATAAAAACTTTGATTTAAAAATACATTGAGGTCTTCAAGAAATAAAAATAATCTAAAGAAACAGCCATCGTTGTTCATAAATATTCCACGCAGACAGCTAAAAATATCCAATTATAATACGTGATAATAATAAGTTTTAAGGTTCATATTGTAAAGGTAATAATCACATTGTCTGCTTTCAAAAGCACATTGTTTACTAATTTTTCAAATAAATGTTTTATCCATGCTTAAAAGATTTTTGCAAATGCTAAATTACATTTTTAAAATTTGGCGATTTGTGTGCATTTTCATTTTCCAGGAATCAAACATAACTTAAAATCGCTAGAAATTTTACTTTGAAGTTTCTTTCAGTGTCTCAGATATGTAAACATTCCATTGTTAGAGGCTGTTCTTCAAATGTTATATTTTTAGTGCTTTAACGTCACTCCTGGATTCTATTCATAATATTTTTTAAACAGGAAGTTGAAAACTTGTAAAACCAGAGTTCACATTTAAAGCAGTTCAGGCGTAGACACAAAGATGAAAACTTAAAATTTCTCTGATATTATCAATGTTGGAAAAATACTGCTGAACTAACATCATCTTTAGATTTCAAGCCTTTCCCATATGGAGATATAAAATTACAATATTTTTTTCATATAGAGTTCAAATGTTACAAAATATTTGTTAATTGACTGTTAGCTGATGGAATATTTCAAGCCAATGTTGCATTATATGTACAAAACAAATTAATAGCACTGAATGTGATCTCAATAATTTTAGGCAGAATTGTCAATAACATGTTAAATACAAGTTAAATGTTTTCTGTATTTCTTTAGAAATATCTTACAAAGCTTTTTACTTCATTATATCGCAAGAATATTTTTAAAATTGAGAAGTATTGCCTTTCCTCAATGTTCATACCCAAAAATATTTAATAAAGTGAATAAACTTTGAGATGTTAAACATTTTATTGTGTCCATAAAATAAAAGTAAATACCTAATAACACTTTCAAATAATAAATATCAACAAAATATCTAGTTATAATATCAGGAATCAATGAAGTATTAATTACATTGACTGTTTTCTAGTATAGGAGTACAGACAAATAACGAATATCGAACAAAATATCTAGATATACTAATACATAGAAAATTATAATGAATAAATAGTGAAGTAATAACTGCATTCTCTGTTTATTTAATGCAAAAAACCGTCAAATAACAAATATTCTGCAAACTACCTATTTGTAATACCAGATAACAAATTATGAAGATGATACTGTGAAGTATTATTTGTATTTTCTGTTTTTTACTAAAATATTACCGACAAAAATAAAAGAAATCTAGAATAATATCTAGTTAAATACGAAATAGTAAGTTATCAAGATGATATTGAAGAGATTTAAATTTAATGCCTGTTTTTTTATTAATTCACTATCTTAATCTCTGTTTATTTAATGCAATAAAACTATCAAATAACAAATATTGTGTACATTATCTGTTTTTAATGCCAGATAACACATTATCAAGATGATACTGTGAAGTATTAATTGTATATTCTGTTTTTCATTAAGATAGTTCAGTCAAAAATACAAGAAATGTAACAAAATATATACTTATAATAACCAGATAGCAAGTTATCAAGGTGATATTGAAGACATTTAAATGGATTGCCTGTTTTTTATTAATTCATTATCTTCTAATTCTTTCTGAGACTTTTTTTGAAGATTTAAAAAAGACATTTCATTAAAGGTGAAAAACTTAGCCATGCATTAAGAAGAATGACTTCAAGAACATCGGCATCTAACATATTCTTGTCAAAACAAAGTTAAGAGTTTGTCTTTAATTTGGAGCAAAATATGATAGTTTTCCTGCCATTGTTTTATTTAATTACACCCAAATCATGCTTAAAAATGCGAACTTTTTATTATTCTTCACCCTGCATACTAGACTGCCCTTAATCAATTCGAGTTGTAGAATTTAATCTTCCCATTGTTAAGACTTTTCAGTTTTAATTCCCCTAACGAAGTGGCGTTTTGTAGATTAGAATTCATAATTGCGGCGCATTGTTTAGAAATGAGCTAATTATGTTTCGTACAATTCAAAACGACTTCTCGGAAAAATGACTATTCATGAACGTCAAAAGGCCTGACAGTTAATAAATGATACTCGAGAGCGGGCACATAATTGAAGGAATAAGTGAAAATTCAGCAAGAAAGCACAATTACATTTTTCACTCCGACGCGTTTCTTAGTTATCTAAATTACTAAAATACCACAAGGGAAAAGTTAATTCTTTACGAGTCAGAATGCAAATTAATTGTTGAAAACAATTTCAGATAGTAAACTGTAATTCAAATAAATGAATTTACTCGCATTCTGGGGAAGTAAGAAGAAATAAAAACTTTTCACATTAATCAACGGGAAATGTGAGAGGAGGGAAAAGATAAAAGAAAAGAAAAAAAGAAAGAAAGCAAACTTCGACCCGCACCACCTAAGGATCTAACACCCGAAGCGTTTTTTGCGTCTCTTTTCTGTTGGTCGCTGATAAGGCCGTTCTAAGCTCTCAGCCTTGCAGTTAATTGGGAACGCACGCGACCCATTAATGACTTGATCAGGAAAAAAAGAAGAGAAGGACCGAATAAGAAAAAAAGTGTTTATTTCATATGAGAAAAATTCAACGGTACAAATGAAGGAAAAAAATTACCATTAAGAAATAATGCGCTGTCCAAGTTTTGAGAAGAGGAAATCGGATGCCGCATTTTGGGCTCTAAAAATGCATAATTTATTTCTTTAAATAATGAATGCGTAGGAAATTTGTTTTGTCGTCTTATTAGTCTTTTTCTAACGAATTTCGGGGTTATTCTTTCTTTGCGCTAATTCTTTGTATTTTGTGTGAAAAATGAAAAGACATTCCGGGAAAATAGAATAAATTTGAGGCGTTTCTAAGGAAATTATAGTATATAAAATTATTAATTGATTTATTAATTTAATTAAAAAAGAGATTTTCTATTATTTTGAGAATCCATAATTTCAATACTTGTATCTGAAAAGAATTGTAAGAACATAAAGTAAAAAATGATATAAGTCTGCAAATCAATATATATATATATATATTTCAATGTCATGAAAATCAATCAATTTTGAAATTAAATGGAAAGACTGTCGTTTATCGGTAAAAGCGTATAGATGCTCATCAGGGGTAAATAAGTGAAATCTATACGAACCTCTAAAAAATTAGAGAAATCATAATGTTTTCTGCGAACAGTGCTAGCATAGAGCTAAAAACGCTGTCCTTCACCCCGAATATTATGATAGACCAAGAATTCTAATGAAATACCAAATATTATATAATGGTCTGTCATAATGTTCGGGGTGAAGGACAGTGTTTTTAGCTTCATGCTATCACTGCTCGCAGAAAACGTTATGATTTCTTTAATTTTTTAGAGGTTCGTATAGATTTCACTTATTTACCCCTGATGAGCATCTATACGCTTTTACCGATAAACTACAGTCTTTCCATTTAATTTCAACATTGATTGATTTTCACGACATTGATATCTTCCACAAATCTTCTTGAATTGCAGCATTATTGCGCATTCGTTGCTTTTGTGTTTTATATTATTTTATATTATCTTCCCCTTTTGTTTATTTTCTCCCTATAACAACTCACGGCATTTTCAGATTTTTTTCTTGACATTTTGTGAATTATGAATGTTTATGTCGCTTATGTTGCTTTTACAATTCTGTTATGATTGTTTCTTATATATATATATATTTTCTAATGTACGTTGAATTTATGTAGTAAAATTTTCAAAATATTCTACAAAAAATTAGTGCACAATAGGAACAAACTGAAATGTTTAGTTTAGTTTTTTTAACGTTCCGTTTAGAAGTAACAGGAAGGCTGTTTGGGGATTTGCCTCAGAATTTTGAACTGCGGTCATGCCCGAGCTGGCATCCCCTCTCCAAACTTCCGCACCACAACAGCGGGAAGACGTTCTGCCACTACATAGGATTTAATATGCAGGAGTCCTCATACACGGCTTCTCTTCAGTGCAATCAGGTTTCGAACCTGGAACCCTCCGACACCGAATCCGATACCTTACCACTGGGCCGCCACGTCCAGAAATACAAATTTAGAGATGCAGCTGGTTTTGCAAACAATGACATAAAAAATTCTAAAGCTACATTATTTGAAAACTAATTATTGCATTATAATCAGTCTGTTGCAATTACAGTTGTTTTAATTTTACACGAACAAACTAAATACATACTGTATAGTAGTTTTTCATAGTGAACTGAAAATACATAAAATATTTACTGTTTTCTAATTGCTAAACTGCGCCTAATTAATATTCAGAATCTGATATTTTGAAACTTTAAAGAACATGAAACTTACATTTAAGTCTCTGTTTGGTAAAAACTATTGGTAATTGATTTGGGAAGGATGTGTTATTACAACAAATGAAAAAGAAATAGACAAGTTTTCTGTGAATCTAATAAGATTAATATAATGATTTTGATATAATGTTATTGATATTTAACACATTTTTGAAGAACTAAACTAATTATTTAAATTAGAAATATAATCTTGCCACGATATAAAAATTTTTCATTAAGGCACAGATAAAATTTGAATTAGATATTTAAAGTTAATAAAACTATCTTCCTTTCAAAAATTTCAAACTAATGAAAGTCCAAATATGCATTTTTCAAGCATGTATTATAGTTTCTGAGAAAGGCTTCATTCTTTTCACAATACACTTCGAGAAAAAGTAATTTGTTATATATCTAATTCAAGGAAATTGAAAATAAAAGCAAAGAAATGTGAAAAATGGCAGCGTTAGCCAGAAACGAAGGAAAAAAAATCGACGGGAGGCTGTCTCTGCGAAATAGCCGCTGGGATTGAGGGGCGTAGACTTACTTACCTTACTCAACTGTGACTTTTTGTAGCTAAAGTAGCTCTATGTGACTATTAACTCTATAGTCTATAGCGACTATTAGTCTAATGTGACTATGTGACTATCTATGCAAAATTCTTCGTGATTTTCACCAACTTTGCTACTCGACTGTGACTAAAGCACACTTACAAATTCTAAAATTATTTTTGCAATTTTCAATGTCTACCTTTCTCTGTTAAATGAAACTAAAACCAACTCTCTATGTTATTTGGTTGAGGAACTACAAGCGTTTAACTTTAGCACGAAAATTATCATAATTTTTTCTTGTCCAGACACACCATTAGACCGCTATGGAGAGACGAAAGTCTACGTCAAAAATTTAAAACAACCAATAAAACACAGAGAACTAATAGTAAAGCAGACATTTTTGTGTTTCACAAATTTTCGACGTGTCCGCCCGGAAATACGATGATACTTTCCGTACGGCAGAAGATGGGCAGCACTTCACCACGTACCATGTGAAGAGGAATCTGTTGAATCTCACATTGGATAGCATCTTTCAAATCAAACATAGTTTGAGGACTTGATGCTCACACTTTTGATTTCAGGTATCCCCACAGCCAAAAATGTACTGGAGTGCGATCGGCTCAGCCTTGGCGGCCACGGGAACATGAAATGATGGGACATAAATCTGTCACCACAGTGCTGCTTTTACAAATGTTTGACAGAAGACCCTACACGTGGGGCATCAGCTTCTTGCATCCGTATGACGTCAGACAGGCATGACATGACGATACTCACACCTCTGGTAGCTATAACCTCAAGAGTTATCTAACCAGTTGGATGGGTGCAGGGTGGATGAGTACAACAATTTCCACCACAGGGCCCTGGGAACCCACGCGAATACCATATCCCGAATAACTTTAAATTCTCCCCTTCCCCCATTGTTTAAACTTATGAAAAAACCGAAAACTTAAACTGGAGAAATTACTGAATCAGAACAAATATATGCCTGATGTCAGATAGACAGTCAAAGGACAAGATAGCAAGATGCAGGATTCAAATCAGAGAACCTTTTTTTCGGGTAAGGCGATAATGTCAGCCTTGATAGTGCCTAACGTCTATCTGCATTTCTTCATTTGGTTTCGAGAGAGGTTTAGTAGGCTAGCTGTAGAGCAGAAGACATGTTATGGACTGTGATGTCAATGGAAAAGTAATTCGTGTTCACTTTTTCCTTCGTCTCTGCATAGCACGGCATTTTTTGAGCAAAAAATACAGTTCGAACTCCACTTTAAGTATTTTATGGTAAGGGTTACGTTTCCGTAAAAAAAGTAGGTCTTGGCATTGTAAAATTTAGAAGTGTTTCCGCTGTAACAGTAACTCTAAGAGCTTGAATATTGTTTTCTCACATCGTTCTTGAGATCAAACAATATAATACACGTATTCAAAATTTTGTTCCGTTACCTCGAACAGTATGCTCGCTTGGGGGGGCGGGGGATCATATATCGTCAAAGTATTTTTATGGTCACCCTGTATTACAACTAACTAAAATGTTGTTTCCTGAAAATTTAATAATTTTTTCTACTGTACCTTATTCGTGTTTCATAAGACGAGGAAGTATTTTAATAATTTATTAATTAATCATTAAAATAATTGAACTATAGCATTTTTATGATTGTAAGAAAAAGTTTTTATTAAATACACTTTGACATAGCATTTGTAGTGTTTTTAAATAATTAATTTTTATAATCTTTTAAAAATTCAAATAAAGTTTTTTTCATTATTTTCCTTATATATCTAACACTAGTTTGTATATGTTCAAATAATTGAAGCTGCAAAAAAATGTTTTCTGTGAGGTTAATATTTTACCTTATGTATATATACAAAATATATAGAATACACAATACCAAAGTTAAAGTCTAAATGTTTAGACATCCGCATAAACATTGGAAATTTCCTTCCTCGTCTCAAGTATGTCTGGCATTGATCGAATTATTATGTCGTGGGCCCTTATGATGGCAATATGATGCGCCAGTATGTCCTAGGAGATATTTGTAGCCAATTTCGAAATGAGCACAGTTCTCCGTTGATTAATTTGCCGTTCATAGAGATAAAATGTTTACCCGAAGAATTTCGTGTAAATATTTCATCGATTCTTTTCATACTATTTTTTATTTATAGACAAACTGGATATTCTAAACTTGGTCATATCATGATGTAAATTTTTTTGGAAGATATGGTAAGCATTATCGCTTTCCCTCTGTCAATGTTTTTTATCTTAAAGCAAAAATATTTCTTGTTTTTTATGGCGCAGATGTAGAGGTCCACAATAACAGTGAGGTATAATATATCAGGCGATTTAAAACATTCTGGCCCACTAACTTCGTACTGGAATTTAAAATTGATTAGAAGTTTCAATCAAGTTAAATTTCTACGTGTAAAAATCCTCCTAATTAAATATTTTTAGACAAGATTCTGACTCTAAAAGATATCATGAAATCATTCCAATTGATAATATTTTCAACATTTGTCAAAAAAGAAGACAAGCGAAACATAATTTTTCGTTTGCAAAATGTCAGATCTCCAAAAAATTTTATCAAAGACAATCGTACATTTTGGAATGAAGAACTGAGGATCCTCCGGAATAACACAAACTTTTAAAAACATTTTAGGGACGCTAGATAATCTGGATCCCCTGAGACTACTATCCATATCGCAGCGGTTAATTTCAAAAAATCAAGAGCCTTATATAGGAAACAACTTTTATCGGCTAAAAGACAGGCATGGGAGAATTTTTGTAGGAGGTATAGGGACACCTACAGATCCATATTTAAAATGACTTTTGGAAAGACTAGAAGGAATGCGGAAATTTTGGTAAATCCGAATAAAAGTCCTGGCATTACCATCCAGGAAAAGATCAATTTACTTTTTAATCATCTTTTCCCTCCGTCATCCAATGTGAATGAATTAATACTATATGCACCTAATATTGAGAGTGGAGGAATTAAAGAAGAAAGAGGTGGATTTAGTGATGTATAACTTGAAAAAGGTTAAGGCTCCCGGGCTGGATAGGTTAGATTTCAAAGTGTTTACTCACATAGCGACTTTAATAAGGATTTTTTAATTGCAACCTTTAATTTATGTTTTAAATATAATTTCTTCTCCAGAACACTGAAGAATGCAAAAATTTTATTTTTGCAGAAACATAGAAAAGATCCGGAACAATGCTCATCTTACCGACCAGTCAACCTCCTCCCCACATAAATTACGGACCTCCACCTCTGTCCTCGTGGACTAGCACATTGGCAGAACGATGGTGGAGCCAAGCCTCCTCCCCACAATCGGCAAGATTTTGGAAAGATTGTTTCAATTTCGTTTTAGTAAACATCTTGTTAATAGAAACATGATACGTGAAAACCAATTTGGTTTTAGAGAGGGGAGACGCTGTGAGAGCGCGATTAATAATATTATTTCTAAGATCAGAGAGAACAAAGAGATCAGACATTGTGCATTGATTTCCCTTCACATAAAATCGCCCTTTGACTACACGGAATGGTCGATTCTTTTCGCTATCTTTGAATCTTATGGTATTAGTGATTTTTATAAGAATTTTATATTCCACTATTTAATAGACAGAAAGGTGGTCTTTGTGTATTAACAGTTAATACTGAAAGACAATGCTTTATGGATTGCCCGCAAGGATCAGTGATCGAACAGGAATTTGGAATATTTACATTAACAAAATGTTAGAAGTAAATAACTGAGAGTTTTTCGTCCTAGCGCTTGTTATGACCGGGGGACAATGAGAGAGCTTGAGGGCAATACAAACAGACTGCTCGCATAGATTACTGATAATTGGAGCTCAAATTAAATTTATCAGTTGACAAATGCCAAACATTGTCAATAATATCAAATCAAAATAACAACAGACAGAGAGCCAGAAGGTCAACTTTCATCAGGGCTACCTGTTTTAAAATTAATGACAGGAGCATTAAAATCACTAATAATTTAAAATACTTAGGCTTGTACATAGATAATAGGCTGATGTGTTCCGCATATATTTTTAACACTGCATTCGAAGATTTTTAAATTGACAAGCAATTTTAATCTTATTGCCCAGACCAATTTTATTGTAGACAAAAATATTTTAAAACTCTGGTATCATGCCGTTATTGAAAAAGCTCTGCTTTATGGTGCTGGCGTCTGGGGAGGGGACCCTAACCGCAGAGCAAGTCAAGAGATTTCATACGATACAAAGGGTTTTCCTTCTGAAATTCACAAGAACTTTTCGAACTACCTCCACAAAAGTGCTAAATGTACTGGTTGGAATCCCACCACTGCATTTGTCGGCCAGATCAGAATTTCAGAAGTTTCAGGCTTGGTCCTGTTGGTCATCGGAGCTCCTGGAGCGACTTGATACTAAGAATTTGGACTGTTTTATCAAATTATCAGATGTTCATATCGAGTATAGATTATTAACTATAGTCCCTACAATACCGAACAGTCAATATGAGGTGTTACACCGATGGATCCAGGATCGGTGACTATACTATATTCTCCGTTTGTATTTTAAATATTGGAGAACCTCACAAAATATTTCAATTTAAATAGGAAAAATAATACTGTTTTCTATGCCGAACAAACCGCGATTGATTTTGAGATCTGCTGCGCTTTGGAAAACGTGATTCAAATAAATATACATACTGACAGAACGCCGCTCCATGCCCGCGTACCTGATGCCATTACGGCGTCGATCTTCCATCAAGGCTTTGCTGAGAGCCAGGTCGAGGTTTGCGACAGTAAACAAAGTTAAGAAATATTTTTCTTTGGCTAAGGGGTTGGTGGGGCACACCTGGGTCAAAGCACATGCCGGTAATCCAGGGAATGAACTCGCTGACCACAATGCGAAATTGGCAACTACTGAAGGTGAGAAACTGGAAATAGCAACCCCATATTCCTGTGTGAAGTTTAAAATTGAAAAGAATTTGATGAAGGATTGGCAAGAGACCTGGGACGGCTGTGACTCTGAATCAGGTAGGAGGACCAAGGATTTTGTGCCTAAGGTGAATAGAAAATTTTTAGTTTTTAGCAAGTACCTGATTTTCTTCTTGTCAGGGACCATTAGATAATATGGAAATGGACCATAGGACCATTTCCCTATTACCTAAATATGTTTAAAAACTAAATACTGCTTTATGCCCCTGTGGTTCCTTTGGAGATGTTGACCGCTATGTGTTCAGGTGCCAATACACCAAAGATTTCCATCTGAAGGAACCAACAGCGGTCCATCTACAGGCGTGGATAAAAAATTTGCAAGAAAACTGGGAGTGTCTTTGGAAAATGGAAAAAACTTGTGAAATTAATAGACATACGTGTGACAAGTTGATCCGGGACTGAGCCATTGGGCTTTTGTTTTCCTGGCTAGGTCCAGCTTTTTACCTCTAGCTTATGTTATATTGTCTTTTCGTCTTGCTAGTCCGGCGTGCTTTCATTCGTCAGCGGATCGGCCGATTACCCTTTTTATTTTGTGCAAGTCGATTATTTTCTTCGTTTCAGTTGTACAAATTTTTCCTGTGAATATTTTAATGGAATTTTTTCTTTAGCTGAAAAAAAAGTTTGAATTTTTTTCTCTAGAAATTTTGTTTAGAGATATATTTTTTATAGAAAATGGGAGTTGAGTCCACACTGCATACCACTTCCGAAAAAAATGGAATAAAAACGGGCGCCAAATTGGGATTGTGTTCTTCTGCACCATAAACCACGGGTCCTCATTGAGAAGTAATTATTATTATTTGTTTTTTCCTTACCTTGTGATAGTTATGTACATTTTATAAGTCTGGTATTTAAATTACTTTAAAGAAAATGAAATAATTTTTTACTTTTAACTTGAATTTGTTTTGAATTCTTGAAAACTGTTTTGTGTGTGTTTTTTCAGTGATATTTTGTTTTGGAGTTTGATGTGTTGTTTTTTGTGGGGGTGGGGTTGTTAAAATGCTACCCTTTTGTGAGTTTCTTTGTGTGAGTTGAATTTGTTCTCTTTTTTCAGTTTTTCTATGTGAATTTTAAAGTGCTTTTGAAAGGAAAAAATATTTTTTAAAAATTCCTTCCCCCGGAAATTGTATTTTTTATTTTTCCCCAGCATACAGTATTATGAATTTTCTTTATTTTGGCTGGTTTCACATTGTAAAGTGATATTATGTAAGAATGTAATTGCTCAGGATTATTCTGAGATGAGTTTATATTCCACCCCTATATTTGGGTGTAGTATGTACAATAGTTTTGTGCATTGTTGTGTAAGTTATTGTATAATATGGGCTAATATTTTGGATTTTTTATGTTTCCTAAACCCACCCAGCTTTCCTTGTCCCTGTAAACTGGGAGGAAGAGCTGTTCCCTTTCGTGCTAATGGCAGCCTCTATCTCTCTTTTCTTTCTTTTTAAATGTTATAATTCCCCGCCTTCCCACTAAGGGCCTTACACCCTTTCGGGTAGCTGGAGCGGTGTGGTTTCCTTTCCTTTCCTTTCAAACCATACTGTTATAAGGTAATAAAAAGACTAGATTTGAAAGGATATTTACGTTTGTTGGGGAAAATTAGTGGCAATATATTGGATCCCGAGCAGCACCGAATTATCAGCTAGTGATACATAAAGCAGCAAAGAGCGGGGATATTGAAAAATATGACAATAGCTTCAATGAAATGACAATCTTGTTTCAGAACTTTTCATTTAAAATAATATGTTCGAAACATTTGCAACCGAACATATATAAAAATTGCTTCCAATGATGTTGCACTTAGTTCCGAAGGATTAGTTTCATTATTTCTGCAGGAAAAGAAAATGTCACAAAATGCTTTAAGTCCTTAAAGGCAAAAGAAACCTTATGATATTTCATTTACAATGCAGCAGATCTCGAGAAATCTTCAACAAAGTAGACCGCAGCAGAGATATAGCAATTCATTCTTGAGTTGATTCAGATGGTTCAGTTAGCCTAACAGCTTGGCAATGAGAAGAAAACTATCCAATTTTTTAGCCTTGACGTCTACTGAAGCCTGAACTCAAGAAGACCTCGTCTTGAAGTCTTACCAAAAGAAGGAGTCAAAGGAAAGAAAAGCAAATAAAAGTAAAATATTAAGCAGAAGGTAACGGAAAGGTAACAGCATAAAAAAAGGAATTACGAAGTGTCGTTCTTAAGGGAAAACATGATAGAAAAAGTTGAGATCTGGCGCGAAATGAAGTCAATAAGCGACAGGAAGAAAATTTATCCCCACACTTCGTTTTTTGTTTCTAAAGTTGCGGCTGCCTCATTTGTGAACAGCTGCTGTTTTAGAAGAGGAAGGATTCCGGTTGTTTCTTCTTTCCTCGGTTCGCATTTTTTGAAATCTGTTCTTTAATATTTTTAGTTCCATTCGCTCTCCTTTCTACAACGGCTGTTTTTCTCAAAACACACCTCTGTGTCAGAAAATTCATTTTCTGTTAGAGTTGGGGAATAAATTTGTCGTTTTGTTTGTACGCAGCAACAAATAAAGCAGCTAGAACAATATTCATATATCACAGGCGGAAGTCACAATTAGTAAGCAAAGTTAAATTTCTAATTTAACGCAAGATTTTCATAGCAGTTGGAAAAAACAAAAGTGTAGAAAATAAAATATTTAATAATTTATCACGGATTTAATCTTTCGAGAAACTCCACAATATTTTTAAACGGAAGAAACTAGATTTAATCTTTGTATATATCAAAAGTATTTTTATTTTTCCAGCTATAATTTTAATTTCAGTTGAAGGTAGTATTTGTGCTTCGTTTTAATTGGAGTAGAGTTTCATGAATAACCTTAATTTCTTGGAGAATTTCCGTGGAAACAAAGAATTAGTTCTGAAAGCGTCTAATGAAGTTATTGTATGGAGTATCACAGTGAAAAATATTAATGAAGCAAGCTCTAAAGAAGATATCCATTAGGAGAAAATTTTACTACTAAGGAAAAATTTCCTTCTTTATGGAGAGATTTCAAGTGTTGAATAAATATTAATATTTTTAAACCCATTTAGTTGATTGCGCATTACATTCGTCTATATAGTCATCGAAATATTCTTTTATGGGTTGCATCTGAAAATATGCAGACATGATGAAGCTGTAGGTACTATTTTTGAAATAGGATTATAATAATACATTTTGTGGAAAACTTCAACAAAGTTACGTAATGTAACAATAAACAATACTTCCTTTTAAAGTCCTTTTAACTATGATTCTAAAAGGAAGAGAAGATATCAGAACATAAAAGATCCCGAGGAGTATGGCAGTTGATTTGTACTAAAACAATGTGTGGCAATAGTGAAGAAAATAGAAAAAATTTGTTTTCAGTTTTTGGCAACAAGAAAGAAAGAAAAATTTCACAATTTTTCATTTTCAATGCAATAGACCTCCATAAATCTTCAAATAAGGAGAAATATTGCGGGGAAGTAGGTATATTTAGGAAGAGCTTCAGATGGTTTGGTTAGGTTAAAATCTTCGCACTGGGAAGAAA
>BGPR01000244.1:286936-349743 GCA_013235015.1 Araneus ventricosus
GCTTCAGATGGTTTGGTTAGGTTAAAATCTTCGCACTGGGAAGAAAAAGAGAGCTGATTTTTTCACATTGACGTATATTGAAGAACTAGCTCTGAAGGGCTCGGTCTCACTCACTGAAAGAAAAGTAAATAAAAGTAAAATACCAAGCAGAAAGTTAAAAAAGGTAACAGAATAAAAATAGAATTACGAAGTGTCGCTCTTATGAAGAAAGCAGGAGAGAAAACTTTGGGATAGGATACGAAACTAAGTCAATAGGCGACCGAAAGAAAATTTATCCCCACTCTTCATCCCCCCCCCCCCGAAAGTTGCGGCTGCTTCATCTGTGAACAGCTGCTGTTTTAGAAGACGAACAATCGCAGTTGTTTCTTTCTTTCAACAATCCTTTTTCATTTACTTTTCTTTTGTTCTTTTTGCTTCTGTTCTCTTCAGTCTACTTTGGGAAGTTTCTTTCCACAGTATCAATCTCTAATTTAAAATAAATTTTCTCGTACAGTTGGAAGGCAAATTTATTTGACTTCCCGGTATAAAGTAACAAATACACTTGCAAACGAATATACTTCACGCGTCAAGCTGTAAACTAAATTAATATACAACTTCCCTTAATATTTCTGTTGCCGAAGTTATCCAAAGCGGAAAAAAGAATAAAGTTTAAGACTTGAAATATTTTATCATTTACGGTAGATCAAATCTTTTAAAAAGTCATAATAAATTTTAGAATGAAAGGCAGGATTTATAGTTTGTATATATCAGACCAACTTTTATTTTTCCAGCTATAATTTTAATTTAGGTGAAGATAAAAGTTATGGTTCGCTATAATAGAGCATTTTCAATAAATATGATTTCAATGGAGTATTGTCATGAAAACAAAAAATGAGTTATGAATACGTCTAATAAATATCCTGTTGATAAGAGTAAAATTTTTTATTAGGAAAAATTTTCATATTTGATAACGTTATTTATTTGCAGAAAAATTATTACGAGCAAAATTATTTCATTTGTATGAGCACATGTCAAAAGTACATTCTATGAAAAAAGAATAAACTTTAAAACTTCAAATATTTTATCATTTAGGGTAGATCAAATCTTTTAAAAAGTCCTCATAAATTTTAGAATGAATGGCAGGATTTATAGTTTGTATATATCAGACCAAATTTTATTTTTACAGCTACAATTTTAATTTAGGTGAAGACAAAAATTATGGTTCGTTTTAAATCAGCATTTTTAATAAATATGATTTCAATGGAGTACTGTCGTGAAAACAAAAGATGAGTTTTGAATACGTCTAATAAATGTCCTGGGAATAAGAGGAAAATTTGTCATTAAGAAAAATTTGCATATTTGACAACGTTATTAACTTGCAGAAAAATTATTACGAGCAAAATTATTTCTTTCGTATGAGCACATGTAAAACTAAAGTTTATTAATATTTATTTGTTCATAATTACCCGGCAAAGCAAAAATCCCTTACGAGAATAGCTTCATTGCAGAAATTTTCAAAGTAGGTATTTTTGACAATGGCTCGGCCTACCCAAGAATACAAAAGAGCATTACAATGGAATTTTTTTAAAATTAAATTACTCACAAAATTACAGAAGGGTTATTGATTTGTATTATTATGGCATAATAATGAGTCAATAATAATTACTCTTGATGATAAAAATAATTGCAAGGCAGCAGAATAAATTTAAGATAAATTCAAATGTACCTACAGACTGGTCCTGAACTCTACAGACAAACTTCTAGGGGTAATCACACACGTCAAGAAAAACTCTTTTTGCAACAGAGTATAGGGTCGCGAATTCAAACGGTACCGTGACAGGGACTTTTTCAATGAATTAAGTAAAAGAAAAGGATACAACAGATGAAGTTTACAACAAAGGTTTAAGAGAATACAAATTCACCACATCACAGTACCATAAAAAACAGCATCAACATCATGGCAGATACAATGGAAAGTTGGAAGCCATATCAACAACAAACCTTTGGAGTAACCTAAAGTAAATGTTAAAAAGATTTGCCGTTAGAAACTATGCATGCTTCGCATGTGGTTACTTTCGCAACTGTATAGTTGTGCTATTGTGAATTTGTATTCAATTAAATTTGAGTTGTATATTTTACCTGGTATATCCTGATTTCAACACTAAAAAATTCTTGTATAACTAACCTAATTCGGGGATGTGAAGATGCCGAAAAAGTAAGCAGGTTATCTTTATAAAAACAAATTACAGCATATTAAAGCAAAGAATTAGTTAGGAAAAACATAAATGAGTAATTAACCAGATTACATTTCAGTTTTTAATCACTTAGAAAATCTATATCTAATGTAAATATTTAATAAAATGCAAATAAAGTCATTTTAAATTAAATTTAGTTCAAAACAAATAAAAAATAATCAGAGGAGTAGATCTATGAAAAGGATTTCCTTTAAAACCCATTAAATCAAGTAAATGAACATTATTTAATCGAATCTACTTTTGATGATCTTCGGGACCCAAAATGATTTTTAGTCTCAAAATTAAAATGCCCAAACCATTCATTCCCGTTCTCAAGGTGTGTGAACGCATAAAATGAGTCCCTTACATATCATTAGTACTTAAACATGCAAATGTTTTTAATAACACTCAGAGGTAATCATGAAAATGCAGCAACAGAAACGATCTCAATTACACTGATATCTCTCTGCGGATGCATGTTCGTTGCATAATTCATTCCCGGCGATATTTCCAAACTGCGTAATACTCATTCTGGGACTTTTACTGATTTGGTAATCTTCTTAATAAATTGCTATTGCTTTTCCGATGTTTCAAATGAGGGAAATCACTCCTTAGTAGCACAAAAGCAGCTTTCCGAACAAATATTTGCATCTTATTGGCGAAATGGCCTGATTTACGGAAGCCATTATCAATAAAATAGGATCACAGATCAAGAAATGGCTTCGCATCTAGCCATTTTTTTTCCAGTCAGGGAGCAATTTCGTGTTTCTCCGTTTTTCTTAAAATGATAAGATAGCGCGATTTTATGGCTGCATTTTTTTACTTAACAGATAGTATCGAAAGATAAACTGGGGTGCTATATTCCTTGCAATATTCGGATGTGTAATTTTTTATGTCTCACACATGATGAGAAGGATTTATTGCTTTTAATAAAAAAAGTGATGGCTTCTTCACACTGATTTTTGAAGTACAATGACATTAAATGGCAACTCACTATATATAAGTATCAAAAAAACTTTAGTAAATATATTTATTGACGAATCCGACTTTTTTGGCTATTAAATCGTTTCCAAATCTATTAATGTTTCAATGAAATCTATTTAAATTATGGCAAAATCTTAATGTTTCAAAACGGTTGGTCTTAAAAGATATTTTGTATTTAAATATAATAAAGAAAATTATCTGATTTTAAATCAGTCTAGAAAATTAATTTTGTATTTCAGATTTCAATTTTGAATATTATGTTTCGAATTCCACACAGCAACAGGAGTGAATGTAATGTCCTTTAAACATTGCCGAAACTCGCAGAGGAGTAATTTATCCACATAATTTTCAGTTATTTATATATGTGTATTTTTGTATGCATGAAAAATACACTCATACATATGTATAAATTTTCAAACAGCTTAGTTAAATAAAGTAAAATATAGTGCACTACAAGTATGTAGTCTTTTAATTTATTAAAAATTATATTTTTGTTTAAAAAATTTGAAATTTCTTAACCTCTCAACACTTTTTAAATTAATTGCTAAAATTAGCTAACATTTTTTGGATGCGGGTAGTTATGTTCCGGGATTGCTGTATTTATATCATCCTTTGCAAGCAAAAAAAAGGCTATTATCACCAACAGAGTATTTTGATGCAGTTAGAGACTTTCCATTCTTCTCATCAAATATTAGAATAGAATCTAATTCATGCATAATATGTGTTATTCATGAGGAACTGTTAGTACGAAGATTACGGATCATGAAACTTATTATATAATCATCATGAAATTTCTGTGACGCTGGGAGGTGTTAAAAATAACTCCGCCCATTTGGTCTGCGTCATTATCAAACGGAACGAATAAGATTTCTGTTATGGCGTTAAAATGTCGTCAAACAACTCGGATAGGTTTTTTCATGTATAAAATAGCTGACTTCAGCAATTTTACTTTTTTTTTATTATGCTGATTCATTCCTCGCTTCAAGGACCACGAAGATAGTATCAATTGATATATGAGTTCTGTTTTTCATGTTTCGTTTTTGTTAAAAGGGTTCTTTCTTTTTCGTACTTAAAATGGCTCCCTCTGCTTAAAGTTTTGAATTTCTGGTGCATCCTCTATTGCTAATATTTTTGTAGCATTTTTTTTTTAATTTTGTATTTGGTAATGCATTTTTTTCTGCAAGTGGATTTTGAATTATTTTTACTCAGTCAAAACGAAAAAAAAAATATTGAAGTAAAATTATTAACAAAACGAACGTTAGTGTCAATTAGTTCATTGGTTCTGTTTTTCGTGCTTTTTTTATTTCTTAAGCACTCTGGTAATGTGCATGAGACTTTCTAGAGGAACTTTCGTTAGTAAATCTGTGACAATCAGATCCGAGATATTGGTGGCGGGATAAGCGTCCGTCTTAGATGGGCACAAATATTCTAGAATAAATAATAAACCACCTAACATAATGAAACTTTTTAAAAAAAGTGAAAAAATTGAATAAGGTTGAAGAAATAAGAAAAAAAGAATCTGTCAGATGAACTTTTTCAAAGTGTCATCCATCTTCGGGGATTCTAACAAATAACAACAGGAATACTTTTCTGTATAGGATTCCGACAAAAGTAAAAAAAGTCAGATGGGTGACACCTTAAAAAAGTTCATCTGACGGGGTTTTTTTTACTTCATCAGCCTTATTCAATTTCTGTCTTTTTTAAAAAAATGTTTTCATTATGTTAAGTAGTATTTTCATTGTATTGTATTTTCATTGTTATCCTGTTAGCTTGCAGCGTTTAGAGCGCTTCGTTTTTATCTTATTTTATTTAATTTTGTATTTTATTGATTTGTGTTTTTTCGTTAAATGTTATATTCTTTTGTATTAATTAGTTTATTCTGGTATAAACATATTTGCTGAAATTCTGCGCTTTCAGCAAATTATTCCTAAAATCCTTATCAACATGGTTTTTAGAGGCTTTTTTGTCCCCAAAAATTCACATGTATTTTTGATTAATGAGAATAAACATTTCCCATTCTATACCAAATCTAAGCTATCAGATTTCAATGATGTTCCATATTGTGCCAAATCACTAGTGTAATAAAATACGTTTAAAACAGAGAGTCTATGCAGAAAAGCAAAAAAAAAAAAAGATTTTTTCAGTTTTCTCAGTTCTGAATATAAATGATCATCCTGTTCCTATTTGAACATTTCAGTTCAAAAGTTTATTATATAGAAAATTTAATTTTTTAATCTGAGACAAAAGATCATCTGATTTATGGCTCCTGACCAATAGGTTTAAACTATAATTCGGAGAATATTTTCTGACTTCTTCGTCCTTTCACAATTCCAGTTAATCCAGATTAAAAAAAATATTAGAATTCGATTTTATCCAGAACAGCAAAACTCCAATTAGAAGCGATGTTACGTCTACAAACATGTAATCGTCTGTGGCGGCCGTGAGAGGGCGTCTACTTTTAAAAGAATCGAAGTGAAGTAATGCCTTGAAATCGAGTATTTAAACTCCATCGAACCCGTCCACAATCAGAGACGAGACTAGACAGTGACTAGTTCATTTCGAGTTTCAGTTTGTCAACTGGCAGCGCCAGTCTCAGATGCTTCTTCTTCTGCTTGATTACGGGACACCTCGCCCTTGGTCCCGGAGGCATATAGGCATACTGTACTCGAGCAGAGCACCATTGTAACTTTGGAGGGCTCGGATTGGACAAGCGAATCTGACGTAGCTATGCTCTTCTTTTTTGTTTACCTCTGACCACGCCCTGACTGAATCTTTCAACTAGCGATAGCGAAATATTCTTTGTGTAATACGCCATGGCTATTCAGAATTCCAATCTTCTCCCTTCTTTTATAAACGAAGTTGTTAAAAATCGTTGAAGATGAAACCATCGTTCGAAGCAACCTTAAAAGTGTTTCCGATGTGTATTCATGGATAGAAGAATATGGAAGAACATCGGACACGAAATGGAATCTTCTAGACCATCTGGCTTGTGCGCTGGAAAGTAGCAATAATTATTTCAAATCATTATCTTTTAGAGGATGTCTGTTGTAATTTGTAATCCTATATCAGGCATTATTTCAATACTTATATTTATCATGGTTTAAGTTAATTATTAAAATGTGAATTTTAATGTTTCAGATCTGAATGAAGCAATAATGAAGAAAATCTAACGATATTAAATTAAGAAGAAAGATTCCCCTTTTGAAAACAATTCTAAGGCAATGTCTAGTAGAAAAAATTAGTATTTAGAGTTTTAAGAACTATAAACAAGATACACGTGTCTCACTGTTGATGCGATGTGCCGAAGAGTGACGTCAGATTCGCTTGTCCAATCAGAGCCCTCCAAAGTTACAATGGTGCTCCACTCGAGTACAGAATGCCTATATGCGTCCCGGAGACGAGTCCATTGAGGATAGTGCTGAGGGCCCGTGAGATGTTCTCGTACTATTTTTTCTTTATATATATACACATATACACTTTCTCATACATCGATGCTTCCATCCGGAGGGTCACCAAAATGTGCAAGACAGTTTAGATGACGTGGTTTCATGCTGCCGCAGACTTGGTCGGCTCTAAATTCTAACAGAAATTGACAAGCAGAAAAAAAAGAGAAAAAAAGAACAGGACTAAACCTGAGGAACGAGGTTATTAACCTCCTGATAAATAGAATGAAGGAGACCTAAATTTTCCTCTCTGTTTAAAATTGTGGACAGATTGTCTTTATCATAAATTAGTTTTTTTGAATACTTTTCCGTGAATGGGCAATTCACTACGTAGTCTCAGATGCTATCGATGTTTCCCGTTCGATGACTTGGCTTCCCTGCGGCTGCTGAAGTAATTCGCCATGCAGTTCCAGTTTTCCTGCTGCTACAAGAGTTATCCTTCAGTTCCAACTAAAGCCAGCGAGAATGCTCCTAATCGTATATTTTGTAGATTCTCTCAATTCTGTGGAATGATCCAGGAAATACATCGCATCGAATTGTGTCATCTAGCTCTGAGCATCTTATTTCCTTTTAAGTTATTTTACACTGTTGAATGTTGTTAAAGAGTATTTGTTATCCATTAAACGTCTAAGAATTTAGTGAAGTCAGACATGCAAGCTGATGGTTACACGTCAATCACTCATAGAAATTGTCTATCATATTTCTCATGGGAGGAATTACCAATATATTATAGTTCCTATTTATAAAATTTAATATAAAGGTATTAACGAAAATACTGGCAGCGTACTAAGATAGATTAAAAATTAATACCATGTATATTAAAAGATTTAATTAATATAATAAACACATATTATATATATTCAAAATAAATATGTAATGTTATGCTGAACAAAATTTCAAGACCCTTCTAATCCTATCTTATAGTTCAGATATAATTAACACCGAATTATTCATTAAGATTTATCACTAAATGAAATTTAAAAAAACATTTTAAAAGAGTCTTCATTCAAGACTTCATTAAAAACAAAACAAATGAGTTTTTTTAAAACAGAATATCCAAGTTTAATAAGAGAAAAAATTCAATATAAATAATACAATTATTGAAATGCATAAAAATATAAAAATACATGACAAGAAAAAATATAATAAACTCCAATAATATCTTTCGAAATTTTAGAACTTTTTAAGATAATATTTTACTATACAGGGTGTCAGGGTAAAAAAGTGGGGCAAGCATTTATCTCCTTAAATATTCCACCTAGACATAAACTTACAATGACAAAGTTTCATCAGGTAAGGTAGGGATTTGTGTTTATATACTTTGGCTTCTGTGGAAGTTGAAAGTAAAAAGTTATAAAATCAAATTTTTAAACTTTCCCCATAAAGCAAAAGTGTCAAGGAATGATGTTCCTCTTAAGCCAGGGGGTTCCCAAACTTTTTCCCCTCACGTACCCCTTGATTATTCGATTGTTTTCGCTTACCCCCCCATCCAACCATCCGGCTATGCAAAGAAGTTTTTGTGAATAACGTTAAGGTTAATTTAAAAAGTGAAATGACTCGAATTAATAACATTTGCAGAACTTATTTTTGATTTTACTTATCTTATTCCATTTTTACAATAGTATTATTTTAACGCCAAAACAGATGAAACCATTATTGAAATTAGTTCGTTTTAACTTATAAATATAGCTAAAAATTACACTTCGTAATAATCAACTACTCAAGTGGTGTATTTATTAAGTAGCAAGTATTCATTTCTTGAAACAAAATTCCCTAACTTTTTTAATCCCTTATTGTTTTCTTGTTTCCGCCATTAACATCTTTGATTTCGCGTACCCCAATATGATCCTTCGCGTAGCCCCAGGGGTACGCGTACCACAGGTTGGGAACCGCTGTCTTACACTCGTCTATGTGTAAAGAAAGTTTCACGATTCTATCTTCAAAACTTGCAGAGATATACTAATTTTTAAATTTAAAGGGAGTGCTCCCAAATTTATATGGAGATTTTTATTGCAGAAATGCAAATTTATTCAACATAGAAAAAGTACGAAATGCAGATTTTTGTCTAGTAGTACATCATCCAATCATTGTGAATTGAAAAAATTTGCCAATGACACATACGGTTACTCAATTTCATTGGCAGATAGTTGCAACTATCCACTTGATAAAGAATGGAAGGGCAACATGAGAAAATAAAATTTAACATAAAACAAAAAATAACTATGAACGGACAAGAATTTTAAATTACTTGCTCTCAGCGTTGTGCGCGCCAGCAGCGTAAATTCTACCTAAGGGCAGTGGCGTCTGGTCCTTTAGGGCTACAGAGTTGCTGAACTCACTAACATTATTTTAAGAATTCGTATTTTTGTGTTTATTCTTATTTCCTTACTTCTACACTCTGAGAGTTCGATTATCAACGAAAAAACATAAAAGAAAAAGTAAGGCGGAGGGGATGGGGCTACTTACCAAATAGTTTTGAAAATTACTAAAATTCGATCATTGCGTACAACTAAGTCACACAATGGGCGAAGGCGGGAAGCTGTCCTTTATGTCTTCGAACCTAGCCAGAACTGCATTCTTGGATGCTCCTGGTTGGCGCTAGACCAACTAATGTTTTTATTTCTGTACCATTGAGTCTCATTCATGGTTCGCCTTCGCGATCTTGATTTATTTTTCTTCGATTTCTATTTCATTGGCTGCTTTAACCCTCTGATTCCTAAGACCATTGGAATAGAGGGATCTCAAAATACGGGAACGTCCGACTTCCTCTTTCAAAGATAAGGGAAATTTCCCTCCCCTCCTCAAAAACCACAATGGCAGCTGGCACTGTCCGAATACTAAGAAAACCCTCCTTTTACCCCAACCCATCTGGCCCAGCCACTCTAACGAAGAAAGTGTGCGCAGCGGGTGAGAAATCAATCACCCTTAACGAAAGCGGGAGGAAATTTCGTAGCGATATTCGGACATTTCGGACAGCGATAATCTTTTGATTGGAGAGACGCTTTGGACGTTCCCGTATCGATAGAGTTAAGGTTTCAAATTCCATTCCATGCTGTCTCAAAGGGAATTTTGCTGTTCACTATGTATTTGATTTCTTTCATTAAAAGTCACTCACTGAGGGAAAAGGACTGTAATGTTCTAAAATACAATTCGTATAATTACAACTACAAGTTTGGATTAATTGAAGGTAAAGCTATTTTTGAAAAATTCTATTTCAATTGTATTCCAGTATTATTTTTATAGCGCTGCTGGTTTCTGGGAAGATTAGCCGTCACTGATGATATGAATGTCTCACTTGCCAAATCGAATTAACTCCATAAAACGAAAAGTAGAGAAAAGTGACAAAATAGTAGACATTGTTTTTTAAAATTCCTTTGAAATTATAAATTCAAATAAACGTCGTAGACTGTATTACTGCAGATGAATCTGTTATCTTAACGACATATAAAAAGTATAAGATATAATATCCTTGGAGTAATCGTTATTCTTACTACAAATTTTGCTCGATTAAGGGAGTTAATCAATTTAGCAAGTGAAAGAAAAGTATTAAATCAAATTCAATCTTCAAATTATTTGTTTTTATTACAGAAAAACTTCATTATATACATTTTCATTGAAGATTTCAGCAAAAATGAATAATAACTGTTCTGTTACTGTTACAGTTATTGTTATTACCTTGTTTAAATTGATTCATCATCAATATAAATGATGTCTTTTTCGTCAGCTGTATTTGAGCTCCCGTCATGTCGATTTGTCCTTAAGTTTTTATAATAATCAAGTTTAATGGTAGGAATGAATTTTAGCAATTCCATCACATCTTTCCTCTTTTCGCTTGTAACATTTCTACCTGTTGTATGCAATAATGGATGGTCTACATTTTTCAGACATAGTGGTCAACTCGCTACAGATTTTCTTATATTAATGGCATTAAATTCTGAATCTTCGTTAAAGTCACACTTGAATTGTGTAAGGTGGGGATTCAACTTTTCGGTAAATCCGACAATAAAGCGAATAAAATTAACATTTCCAGGGAGCATTCTTAAAAGTATGTGGTGTCGGGGTATGAATATTGTATCATTACTTAACCCCAAGAGGAGGAAGATGGATAAAACAAAGATTGTAGGGAGCATTCTTAAGTATGTGGTGTCGGGGTATGAATAGCTTATCATTACTTAACCCCAAGAAGAGGAAGATGGATAAAACAACGAATGACAACAAGAGAAAAGTTGTACCTTTTACGACAATATCGTTGCATTAAAAAGGTTTTTAACTAACTTTTTATTCCGCAATAATGCAATTAGCAACGATTTACATGAGTATGGAGTTTATCAAATTGGCTTCTGAAAGATTTAATATTCACTGGAAAAACTGTCATTCAGTGGTATTAATTCTTATTTTGGGGGGAATTTTGTTTTGATTATAAGCTGTTTGGAGTCTATCAAGTGCTTTGCCACAAAAATCTTTTAAAAAATCAAAAGGTGGAGTTATTTGATTTGGCAAGTGAGGCATTTGTATATCACAGGAAGAAAAATGTTTCTAATTACTTTAATTAATCTACTATTTTACTCTTTTTTAGATTTAACAAAAGCTAACAAATAAATTGTTATTTTCCGATTTCGCCCTATAAATAACTTATTGAAATGTGTACATTATCCCTAAAATGTGCATCGAAAGACAGAATCAAATGTAGAAAAGTGGTCTAAGACAACAATTTTGTGTTCTTATATCTCTGTAAGTTCTGCAGATAGAAGCATAAAACTTTGTACGTGAATAGATGAATGTAAGAAAAACATTTTACTAACTGACATTTTTGCCTTACGGGGCCTTATAAAAATGTAATCTTTGTAACTTTTTATTATCAATTCCCTTGGAAGTCAGAGTATTTTCGCACAAATTCTTACGTATTTTGATGTAAGTATATGTTTGGGATCCATATTTAAGGAAATAAATGCTGGTTCCACTTTTTAGGTGCACCCTGTATAAAGAATATGTATATTTGTTTGTATGTAATATTTGTTATGAATATTAAATTCAATAACAATTTTGTTCATAGGTTTTTATTCCTACCTTTTCAATACTATAGTCCGCCATCAATTTGATCTGCGGAATTGTACCTTCTGTAATGTTTTAGAAAGTAATTTTTTATAGTAAAATTTGCTAATTTATGCAAATACGGATAAAAAAACCATCTCGTAAATCATAATTTGAGTATGAATACCTACTGTCCTTCCACAATACACAGATACAAATGAAAAATAGAAGAATGTACTGCTCGAAAATAGCATCGAATTGCTTAAAACTCATTTCAAAATCGTCGTAGTCAGCATATTAACTGACGTTAAAAAAAGTGATGCTTCTTCGTCCCTATCTCGGCTGTAAGTATTGCAGCCCATGTCTTAACGTAGGAAATTAAAACTCGCACTCTTCCTGGCAACAACGCGCATGTGTGCTCATTGTTGCTTTTAAGAAATATCTTTTGAGGCGTTTTTTACTTTTGAATATATGATATACTGCCTGGTCAAAAAAAGTCGCACACTCTAATATTTCGTCTGACCATCTTTAGCACGAATCACAGCTCTCATCATTCTTGCCATGCATTATAACAATTAATGCAACGCCTGGAGAAATATGTTTGGCCACAATAGCACCAATTTGTCGCCGAGATCTTCAATGGATAAAGGAAGATTCGTTTTATTCATTAATCCCATTTGAAATATATCCAGCAGATTCTCTCTCCCATTGAGATTGATGTCAGGATTTTGCGGCGGCAAATTCATGTGAATGAATGAACCCTCATGTTCTTGAAACCAATTGTCTACAATGCGAACTCGATGAGCCCTAGTGTTGTTGTTCCAAGTCCAGCTCAACAGAAACACCCTCCAGATTATAACTTTCCCTCCAGAGGCTTGTACAGTGGGCACAGTACACGACGGGTGCAATGCTTCTTCTTCTAATCTTGATTTGACCATGACGTTCGAAGACAGTAATTCTGGACTCATATGGCCACATCATTTCTTCTCCATTTCTCAAAAGTACAATCTCTATGTTGCTTTGCAACTTGCATCCTCTTTTTCTCGATTAGTCGCAGCAATTATAGACTTTCTTTCCTCACTACAACTCTTTAACCCCAATTCTTTGAGTTCTTGTCTTATCGTACGAGTGGAAATGGTTCTTATTCCCTTATTGAAGGTATTTGTAAGTTGTAGGACCGATTTTTGGAGATTAAATTTTACTAATCGCTTCAATGATCTTCTGGCACAATTGTTTAGGATCGTTTTTCGACCATACAGTTCCCCTGAAGATTTTGGTGAATTAACATCTTTCCAGGATTTAATATTACGCTGGACTACGCCAATCAGCGCTGGTGATTGCAGCTCTCTTGTTGCAGGATTTTTGCGTTTGATACTGGCCAATAGCTTGCCCCTTGTTGCACTATGACACACGACCACCTATAACTCTTTCTACTCTTATTGCTTTGAAATGATATATTGAACGCTAATTCTGCACTATTTAAAGGAGGTTATGGCATCGATACATGCAAATTTTTTAATACGCAGGTGTTTTATAACATTTTAAAATTTGCATATTTGAATTCAAATCACTTTTTTTTGGCTAGGCAGTGCATACAAAAAAAGACAAACATGTAAGACATTTCTTTCCTTTTTAAAGATAAACCCAAAAAAAACTATCTCAATTTTTAAAATTGTCTAAAGTCTTCCATAATTTTTTTTCATTCTTCAGTTACAATATTCATAGTGGTTTAGATTAAAGAGTACAGGTAAGAGTTGTTGGTAACTCTAAACATAATCATGTTCTAAATGTATTTATGAATAGATAGTACAGAAAATATAGTCAAATACGCACAAATAAAATTCATTCATGAGAAAAAAATTATCTATGAAATGATATTTAGGTCAAGGTCTTAACTGTTGAATATTTTACTCAAATACTGATTCACAAAATATTATTAAACTTCTCTACACGCGGATAAAACTATTAACTCCAATTCTTCAATCTTTTTAAAATGGTAGTAAACTTTTGCGATAAATATATTTTTATTTTGCAATAAATATATTTTAGGAATATATTTTTCAAATTATGATTTTGAAACTCCAAGCAGACGTGTCTCTTCTGAAATTTAATATTCGACTCGCGTGCATTGATTGGTAAATCCTACTATAAGGAAATTCCGTGACAAAATCCAGCTCACAACCACAAAAATTATCCTTTAATAGCATTAAACAAAGCTTATTGCATCTTTCTCTTGCTAAAGAAGATTTTCAAAAAATAATACCTTAATGCCACATGGACATCATTTCCCCGAATATGAAAAGAAATCCCTCGCAAATTTAAATATGAAAAAAACGAACTGATATCCCATATCCAAGCCATCAAGGAATCGTCATTTCATCCCCTATCACACGCGAAAGAGAGGACCTTCTTTCTTCATCTCGTGGACCATTTCGACTGCATCTTAATTACTTTACTTGTCTGGCGGAAGATGTTGCCGGAATGGTTACAAGCCATTAAGGAGGAGAGTTAGAAGAAAACGAAAGCATGTTATTTCGCTTTGTCTCTCGAGTTTCTTCCCTAATGATACCAATTATTTAACCATTTCCCGCGAAATCGATGAGGTAGTAGTCAGGTAAGAGGAAAGGAATGGACCTTGGGAATAATGAGCGGTGTGGATTATCGGCGCGCTGATTTGGAAAGTCGAATATTTTCTCGGCTATTTTCCTGGGATTTGTGGGAATTGCCATGAGTTGTTGTATTTTGAGAATAGGGACGTCGGAATCTAAGGATGCAATCGGAATTTTAATGATGACAGATGTAAGTAAGGTAATGGCTGAAAAAGTTAGGATATTAAAATTTCAGAATATTACTGGGTATTTTGTTTTATTACATCTTTAAATTTATTTTTAATTATGCATAAAATTATTAATTAATCGTAAGGTATTACGCCTAAATTACAGTTCTTTTGCTTTCATTACATTTATACATTTAAGTTTGATTCATGGTAAAATACTGGTAGATGGTATAAAAAGCACAGGCGCAAGCCAGAGTTATACGCGGATGTATGACTGTAAATGTCAGCTGGATGGACTAGAAGATACAGAAATGAGAAGCGTATAACGTGTAAAAATTCTTTATTTAACGATATTTTCAACTTGGATAGTAGGTACACACGTCCAGACAACAACCACTGCAGCGCTTTCACAACTGCCAAAAGTTTTCATAGTCATGCACGTTTCAGAAATGCAGAACCTTTTAATCTTTCCGAAAATGCACTTCATGTCGAAGACATTTGTAGCAACAATGGAGATTCCCGAAACGAGATTGGTTGCGGAGATAACGAGAATCTTTTATATCATAGCTATCCCCCACGGGAAAAAATCAATCTAGGTAATACAGGCGTTACCAATCCAACTACAGAGATGGCAAACAGCTCCCGGAAGTTCGTCTGGATCACTTCTCCGGTCATAATTTCCTGCATGGTATTTGTTTGATTTTTGTGTTCCCTACCTCCCCTAACAGTTTCTACGTTTAATTTTGAAACACCTTGTATACAGTTTGGTAGACAGTCGTGGATATAGGACACATATCCACGGAAAACATTTCTGTACCCCTAGAGTGTCAAAGTAGGTAAAAAGAGAAAATTGAAATTCTTATGGTGTGAGAAAATTAGAACTGGAAATAAGAAATGATAAAGCAAAGCTCACATTGAAAAGAGGAAAAGCTGAAATTCCAATACTTTATTCACAAAAACTCCTTACAATATGTAGTACTAAATGTAGAGTAAATAATAATTAGTTTTAGTGATATACACCAGTTAGATTTTTTTCCACTCCAATGTGTGTGTGAAACAACTTCTCTTCCAACGAAACCAATTATCTCACCATAGACAGGCAGTTAACTATTTTTTAATTGCAAAGCATTTCTGGTTACTCATTAATAACGTTTAAATACTCTTTCGAAACGGATATAATACAAGCCACTAATGGAGTGCAAATATTTCACTTCTTGGCACTTTTAACGCAATAATGAAATTAAGTTCGCTCTGCAATGGGCTTTGTGCATCATGTGTAAATAAGTTTATTTCTAATACACCTATTTGACATGCTTTCAATTATTTTTGCAACTTCTCCCACAGGTTAAGGAGAAGAGTTCACGAATTCGAAGCTGTTGGGAGTCTGTTAGAACAGAATAATAAAAAATATCAGATTATAGATAGATAATTTTGGAGGCATGATGGAGTTTTGACCAGCAGATTTTGCTCTTTTGCTTTTCTAAGTAATTGCATTAATGTAAAGTCTAGTGCAATAAGAGTTGTCAAATAAATAATAAATTTCAGAAAAAGGATTATTCTTTTATATGTAATTGATTGATTTCGCGTCATTTAACTCTCATCACAGTCATTTTTAAGGCAAGATATAACGTGTGATTTATGTAAGATAATGTTTAACAGCAACTAATTGATATTTTATATTACAATTTTCAATTACGAAGGCAAACTACAATGGATTTTTATTAAATTTTATTGTTTATTTTCAACTGAAGAAGAATCAAATTACATTTCAATTTCTTAATCTATTCAAAACCTAACTTCTTTGATTTTCTACCACTGGAGACTTCCTGCCATTAAATATAAATTTCGCTATGCCATTTTTGGCAAAAATGTTTTTCCAGTCACCAGTTATTCATATATACAAAAAATATAAAAATAAATGAAAATAGTGAATATAATAATTTTTGATAAATTTAAAAATGCTTTTATAAATGTTATTCTGTTTTTCATTTTTGATTAATTTTGTCGAAGAAAGGAACACATTTTTTGCCTAATATAGTTCTGAAGAACCCAATATTACTTTATGATAACTCTATTATGTACGAAGTCATCGTTGACAAAACCGCTCTAAAATGATAAATGATTAGAATGCAAAATTTTATTATTTACGTTTGATTTCCATTTTCATAAATAATCTGCAAAATATTTACATTTGTTCGAATTACAGCCTTACTAAATCTATTGTAAATTTTAATTTCTTCTGAAAACGTTTAATTTTTTTGAAGTAACAATGACATATAGAAAAATCAATTTATTGTTTAGAGAAGCGTAAGTAATTAATTGTAAACTACTATTACATTCCAAGACACTTGGGAAGATAGAAGATAGTAAAAAAATTATTTAGTATACTGTGACTGAAACTTTTATACAAAGCAAGCAACACGAATATTGATTGATTAAAGCGGTTTATGGGATTTTCAGCTGCAAAGGCTATTATCCATATTCATTTCAAAATTCTTTTCTATCCGCTTAAAAGACAAGGGAAAATTGCCATCAAAAAATGGATTAAACTATTGCTGATCTGATTCGATCAAGACAAAATAAAATGGCGCCCTACTTAGTAAAGCCTACATCTTCTTGCCATTGCTCGTAATATGAGTAAAATAATAAAATACTTTGATTACATACTCTGATTAAGTTGTAAATCGCATGCTGCGTATATTCTCCAAGCTAACGAGGATATCTTCCATTTTTATGCTGTTTGATTGGGATTATATTTGCACCGATTTTTGATCCAGCTTTCGTTGTGATTAAAATGAAAGCAATTGATTTAAAGGAATAACGCTGTTTCTTTCAATCATCCAGATACATTTTAAAGCAGGTTTATTTGTATCTTTTTCGGGAAACGATTGCAAATTTTGATGTCTGTCTCAATTAGCTTTCGTGTAATTACGAAAATGAGATGTTTACAAACTAAGTACAATCAAATTTAATTATCATTGTATTTTCAAGTAATACTCTAATTATGTCAAAATTTCAAGCTTAATTACGCGCTTTCCTGTGGAAAAATAAAACAGTCCTTTAGATAATTGTTGTTCACATAAGTCGAAATATGCCATGCTTTCTTCCGATGATAATGAAAACAGATACATTAAGCTGAAGACTAGGAAAAAGCTACAATGCGTTAATGTGTTGAATCTGAAGTTAGTGGAAGTTTTAACTATCGTAATTCCGGTAACGAATAATGAACAGAACACTAAATAAGTTGCTGTCAAATTTCAGATTACAGAAATTGTGCAAATATCCAAGTTGTTCCTATCAATATTGTAATGAATTTCTGTTTTACAGACGAATGTATTAAAAAGAAAATCATTTATGTTGAAGGATTACTGAAGGAATGACATTCATAACAAAATTACCAGCATTAAGATTTCGATCTTAAATGCAACATACTTTCAAAACAAGAAGAGGAATTTTACAAAAATAATGCAAATGAAATTATGTAATGATTTCTCGAAACAGCAATTTGTTTAATGAAGATAATATAAAAAAACAAAAGTAAAAAGCAGAAAAAAAAGAGATTTCTTGAAATTTTGCCCTCTATTCTTTCTTTTTTTTAAGCATATACAGTAAACAGATAAATAAAAAGTAGTGACAAATAAATGAAAAAAATGTCCCTAGAAAGAAACTATACTAAAAATTACCAAACTAATTAAAGTTCAGGTTGCCTATTATTAAAATTTCACTATACAGAGTTACCTACAGGTATAGCCATTCATCAGAAAAGTATGAAATTTTGGAGTTGAAATGATTGGGTTAAAAAAATATTCAAGGAATAAAAAATAGTTCAAGATGTGGCTATCACAGAGAATATTTACGAGAAAACTCAAAGCAAGCAAGCAAATGTTTTTTAAAGTAATATTGTTATAAAACTTGCAAACTTTCTCGGACAACTTGCTTTCAGTGTGCATGGCACTAAAAATATCCTCGAGTTTGCAAGATAGCGCTTTGTAAGTTTTTTCCCCCATCTGAGTACTAATTCCGATCAGCTGCTGCCCACACTTCCCTCTGATGTCCATACATGGAACTAAAATTTTTACTTGCAAAATATTTTTCCCATTGCTTTATTAAGTCATCTACAAACAGTTTCACCTTTCTCTGAAAAATATCTACGACTGTAGGGAACTTTGAATAAGGGAGGTTTAATTACGGTCTTCGTATTTTTATTTAAGGGCAATACTACAGGGTGACAGTTATTGAGCTATATGAAAAAAAAATCTTGATAACTTCCTACCCCTTTGGCGAGATTCAGTTAAAACTTGGCGGTTGAATGCAGGGCATGTTGGTTTTTTTTTTTTAGCATGCACACTCTATTATTGTTGTTCATTTTTCGTTAAAATGTCGGAATACAGCGTTTCTGATCATATATCTATCGACAAGGCCTACTATTCGAGCAATAACAGACCAATTGCGGCTGAAAGGAAATTTGCGACTGAGTACAAGCTGAAGACAACCGGTCCAAGTGTTATAACAATTAAAAAGTTGAGAGAACCGGTAGTGTCGATGTTTCGACACTTCAGCGATTTTTGCAGAATTTTGCTCGTCTGCGCCACGTCACAGCCATTGATAGCAAGCATATCGAGCATGGCATAAACTAAATCCGAGTACCTGTAGTTACTTTTAAAATTTGAATAAAATTTTTTTACCTCAGTAGTTTTAGAATTTTTTTTATTTAATATAGCTCAATAATTGTCACCCTGTAAAATAAACCATTAATAATCATATGTAATTTTCAACTAAAACATATAATGAAATATTACATGACATTCTGTTGCCATGTGTTGTTCAATCACACAATATTCGCAGTCTTATAGTCCTGAATCTGTACACAGGGAACACGCATAACTACAAATATACACAGTTTCATGCAAAGAATGGGTTGAAAAAGTCGGCAATGCAGTAATTTATGCATTGTTGGTATTGTTCAAAAGTGAATCATATTTGATGTACATTGCCACAACAGATTAAAAGATCATATACTTTCCAATTAAAATTATTTCTAAAGTGCTGAAAAAATTGACATTGCTCTTTTTTTGTTTAGAAAAAATTAATATATTTCGAATACTTATTAAATAAATTTTGAATATTCAAACTCAGTAAAATATTAGTTTTTAAAAATGTAATGAAACATGTATACTTATAATATGCATAGCAGTAAACTAATTACGACAAGCATTATTGAGTTTATCGTTTCTGTGAATTCAGGATTCCAATATAATAAATAACCAATTAATATTAGTTGTTGAAAACATTCGAGCAAGCGAAAGCAAAAACAAAAAAAAAATCTTCCCAATTAATGTGCCTTTTAGCATTTACTTGAAACGAATGGGAAGTTTCATTTCGACAGAAAATAAATATATCGCATAAACCTTCAGATCTTGAGAAAAAAGCAAAAGAATCATTCAGAATTTTCAATTGCAGTTCAATAGATCTCCTGAAACTTCAACAAACTAAAATATGGCAGAGCAGTAGTAAGATGGTGAAGATTTTTCAGTTATCTCAACAGCTTCGCAATGGTAAAAAGGATAGACCCAATTTTTTTTGTCTTCATGTTTGTTGAAGATCTAGCTCTGAAGCACTCGATCTAGCAGAAGGTAGAAAAGGGAAAGAAAAGTAGAATATAAAGCAGAGAAGGAAAGGTAACAACATAAAGAGGAAATTACGAACTGTCCTTCTTATGAGGAAAGCATGCGAGAAAATCTCTGTATCGGGAACAAAGCGAAGTCAATAAGGATTGAAAGAAATTTATCCCTTTAATTCGGAGTTTCTTCCCTCTGAAATTTGTGGCTGCCTCATCTCGAAAAAACTGCTGTTTTAGAAGACGAAAGATTCCGACCAATCTTTTACTTTTTTCATTATTTATTCTTTTTTCAGTTCCAATCATATTACTCTCTACAATGCATACTTTTCGTAAATTATAACTCTCTGCCAGAAAACACACTTCCATTTAGTATTAGAGAATAAATTTAATCATTTGGTTTGTACGCAGTAACAAATAAAGCAGCAGGAACGATGTTCATATATCACACACTGTAACCTTAATTAATAAAGCAAAGAAAAATTCCTACTCATACACATAATTTTCATAGCGTACCAAAAATAAAGCTTAAAAAGTAAAATATTTAATAATTTAGGTTAGATTAAATCTTTCGAAAAACTGTCTGCATTTTAGAAGAGTAGAGGCTAGATTTATTCTTTGGATATATCAAAAGTAATTCTGTTTTTCCAGCTATAATTTTAATTTCAGATGACGGCAGAGTTTATGGTTCGTTTTAATTGGAGCAGCGTTTCATGAATAACTTTCATTTCCTCTGAGAGCTGCTTTCGGAGCTAAGGATTACTTTTGAAAACCTCTAATAGAATGATTGCGTGGAGCATAAGAAGAAAATATTTCAGTGAAAAGAACTTTAAAGAAAATATTAATTGTGAGAAAATCATTGCTAAAAATTAACTTCCATTGTTTCAGAAAAAGATTGAATTAAAGTATATAAATAATGAATTCTTTTTATGTTCGTTTTAGATAACATAGTGAAACTCTTTTACAGCAATATATTCATTTTAAATTTCTTTGAAGATTATCTTTCAGGAGGATGTTTCTGAAAATAAGTCGACATCAAGGAGTAGTCGCTATGCACTACTTATTTGTGGTAAAGTATGTTGACTATAAAAAGTGTTATAAAGTAATTATTTTCAATATATTCATATAATCTAAAAAATTACCCTAATAAATATTTCGCTATGGATTTCAAATAAGGAAAGACTCGAGTTTGCGTAAGGTCTAGAGGCGTATGATACGGAATTTGTTGTACAAGATCATGATAATTAATAAATGATATTTTAATAAGATTTTGTACTTTATGGTATTTTAATAAAGATTTATATAACAAAAGAATAAAATTCAGAAAATGTGACGAAACCTAAGTTCATTTTTTTTTACCAGTTTCAAAATTTATTTTAAAAAAATGTTGTGTGTTTGAACTCAGGAAAGAGTTGGTTAGAGTACTTGCAAGTAATACTTTATTTCCGCAGTGCGAGAATGTACCCTTCATTCAACTTTTGTATTTTCATCCAGTTTTATGACATATTGCAATAATGATCTTTTCTATTTAGTCACATATAAACGAAGGTACACTGCGGCTTTTCAATGCTTTTTTTACATTTCCGTTCAAAATGTCTTTGTCGATTCTTATTTCATCAGTTCATCAAGAAAATAACATCCATCCCTCTATATCAGAGGTTCTCAACCTGTGGTACGCGTACCCCTAGGGGTACGCAAAGGACCAGTTGGGGTACGCGAAATCAAAGTCGGTAATGGCGGACACAAAATTATAAAGGATTAAAAAAGTTACAATATTTTGTTTTCTTCAGTTCATGTGAAAAGTAAAAGTGAAAGTTGTGCTAGTCTAAAACCTACGCTAAAAATAAGAAAAAAGAAAGCAAAAGGAAACCTGGTAAATGATTGATATTTTGTCTTCACCAGCCCCAATTATGCATGAATCATCAGTGTGTTCGCAAAAGCTGTAGCTTCAATATGAGCCAGTGTGGTATGCTTTTTGTTTTTGTTCTTCTAGTTTAGGCTTATTGAGAACAATTCGGAATCCTCTCAAAGATTCTTGTTCTAACGTTTTTATTAAAAGGATTATTAAACACAGGCATCATTAATTGCTCGATTGGGATGCATAATAAATAACGACTGTTCATATAAATCAAGTTTTGTGTTTTATGGGTGCTCAATTTCTTTGGGGTTTGTTAACTAGTGTTTGTAGGCTATGCGTGCTCAATTCGAAGTGCTTATCTTTAGAGTGACTTCAATTCGATATGGTTTGATTTCTCAAAATGGACCAGTGGTTGAAAACTGGAACTCTTAAGAAATCGGCATCTAAAACTGAAATTCGAACCACCGATTTGGCAGCTATGGAGATAACTGTGGATCAGCAAGATGATAATCATGAGAAGTGCAAAGGCCGACTGATTGGCTTGTTCAGGTACGAAATAAAATTGATTTTGTTAACGAAAAAAAACTCAAAACATCAGTGCGCCTCTGAAGAAGAGAAAATATTATAACGAATATTTAAAATATGGATTTTCCGTCACGGGAGATGAAAATTGTCTAAAACAACCCTGCGTTGTTTGTGGAGAGATATTGTAAACTGGCAGCATGAAACCATCTTTACTAATGCGCCATTTAGCAGCTAATTCAACTAACACCCGATTGTTCAAATCTTTGTGTGGATACATGAGCAACCTACAAACTACGTTACTTTGGCACACAGAAGTGATATGTTTTTGACTACCACCCTTTTACGTTGAGCTCTAAATTTTATGAAAGTGAATGGTTGCAGCAGTTTGCGTACTTATCTGACATTTTTTCAGAAATAAATAAACTTAATTTAAACCATTTTTAAGGTAACTGACAAAATCGAGTCTATGATTAAGAAGCTGAATTTTTGGGAATCCTGTATTAAAAAAAGCAGTATGAAGTTTTTGAGGCACTTCACAGCTTTTTATCTGAGAACGAACTTAAATTAGCAAAACTAGTATAATAGCACATTTAAAAGAACTTAAGTTGTCATTCAAACAATATTTTCCGAAGCGCAGTGATGCAGATATGTGGATTCTACATCCATTCAAGGAAGCGTTTTTTTCAAAAAGCTGAGAAATTAACAATTTCTGAAAAAAAAAATGAATTGAACTTTCCACTGATTCTTCATTAGAATCTGAATTAAAAAAAGAAATTTGATTGACTTCTGGGTAGCAGTGGAAGAAGAGTACCAAGAACTCGGTGTTAAAGCAATAAGATATTTAATACCTTTCACGAACACAGAACTTGTGGAAAGAGCATTCTCGTCCTATACATATATTAAGAATAAACATCGAAATAAGCTTGGCGCAGCTTCAGACATGAGATTATATCTTTCTTCATTTCAACCCAATTTTATAAAACTCAGCTCCACGACACAAGAATTGAAATTTTCTTGCACTTGAATAAGTGATTATTAAGAAATGTAATTTTTAGCTAACCTTATAAGTTAATGTGGAATTATTACAATACTGTTTTTATTTCTTTTGCCGTTTAACTAATACTACTTTAAAATTGGAATAAAATATAAAATTAAAAATTAGTCCTTTAAATGCCATTAATTCGCGTTATTTGACTCTTAAGCTTACCTAAGCCTTGAACATTATTAATAAAAACTTCTTTTCATAGACGGATGGGGGGGGGGTATGACAGTAGGGGGTACGCGAAAATGAAAAGACTAATAAAGGGGTACGCGAGGGAAAAAAAGGTTGAGAAACTCTGCTTTATATCACTATTATTACTATTTCCACCAAAAAAATTAACTAATATCTTTATTTTTAGTAGATCGTTATATTCTAAGGTCAGAGTAAAAAAAGCTCTTTGAAAGCTCTTGCGCCGGATGTTTGAAATATTTTCAATGGATGCATGCACATTCGAAATTTACTAATGTTTTTAAAGTATATTTCTAAATCAGAATGTTTAAATTATGAAAAGTCTTTATACAAAGTGTATTATTAATTATTAGTCCTTATTAATTAACTTTGGTCTAAAATATATGTAAGCATGCATTTTAAAAATAATATATAAATATTTGTTTCAAAATGCATGCTATTAATTAGACAAATATCAATTCCGACTATTAATAGTTCTGAAAAATCTCAGTTTAACTTAAGTTGAAATTAAAAATAAATATAATAGATAACTGTCAGGGAAGACGTAAGCCAATTATAGAATTAATATTAGTTTTTTATATATATTTCTCGAAGTTTAAATCTTTCGGAGAGAAAATTTTGTATTACTATTAATTTATGTACAAAATTACATCCTATCGAATTGTTTCGAAGAAATAATACTTATATAATGTACATAATACAAAAAAGAAGCGAATGTAAACATAAACGCAACAAATATCAAAATGGCTAGAAGACATTCCTAGTATCACATTTCTTTCAAAACTATTCAATCAAAAATTGCTGACATTCATTTATTATCCCGAAAATGTTTTTGATGATCTTCGGAACCTTAAGGGATTCTCATTCTCAAAATCATGAAAACACAATTATTATCTATTCTCTTACATGACATGTAATATCAGTTGCTCTTGACAGCCTCCTTTGCATGTCAGGAATACTTAAATATTCAAATGCATTTAATAACTCTTGGAGGTAATCATGAAATTGCAGCTGCAGAAACGATCTTAATTACTCTGATATCTCTCCGCGGAGGCTTGTTCATTGCATATTGTATTAGGGGCGATATTTACAAACGAAATGATATATGATTTTTTCGATGCTTAAATCAAGAAGTTCATGCCTTCAAAGCACAAAAGCACTTTTCTTAGCAAATATTTGCATGTTGTAGGCACAGTCTCTTATATACGGAGGCATTATCAATGAAACATGATTGCATAAGAAAAAAATATTCTGGAGCTTGTCATTTATATTAACTGACAGAAGCTTATTCTGTGAATATCAACTTTCTCACCCACAAAAAATTTCGGCATTAAAGAAATTAAGCAAAGTTTGTTTCTCAACCTACAAAAGATAATTTTGAGAAGAGAAATACTTTATTGACAATTGATTCTAACTAAAACAAAACGAAACCGATCATATATTTAAAAATGAATAAAGCGAAATATATTACAAATCCCAGCTAAATTTCCCCATGAAAGGGATTTTTTCCTACCCGTGCAACCATTTTGATAGCATCTTAATTTTCTCACTTATATGGTTGGACATTCTGCCGGAATGGTTACAAGCCATTAAGGGAAGAGTTAGAAGAAAGCGGAAGCATTTTATTTCGCTTTGTCTCTCGGGTTTCTTCCCTAATGATACCAATTATTTAACCATTTCCTGCGAAATCGATGAGGCAGTATTCAGGTAAGAGGAAAGGAATGAACTTTCGGTGTGGATTATCAGTGGGCTGATTTGGAAAGTCAAGTATTTTCTCAGCCATTCCCCTGATATTTGTTGTATTTACTATGGGTTTTTCAATCCTATATTCCTAGGAAGAGAGATATTGGGATATCAGGGATCGATTTGGATATTACATAATTATAAATATAAGTTACAACCGGTTATCTTCTTAAGGTCATTTAAATTAATTACATTCACAAGGCACAGGCATATGCAAGCAGAGGATAAAATATACGCCAGTTTCTAACAATAGGTTTTCGTAAAAGGCTTTTGGGGCTGAGGGCATATTCTTACTCCTTTGCTTCACAACTCTGACCGACTTGTTACACTTTGGACCACACTGTAGCCTTTTGCGCTTCCGCATTTGACACAAATGAGGATAGAAGAAAGTTAAAAAAATGAAAGTTTTGCAATTTTCCTTCGCTTTATGAGCTCTTTGAGAAATTTCAATTCATGAGCTCTTCAAAAAATCCAGTAACTTACTTATACTTACTAAACTTCTTTTATTTTCATATCTTTTTAAATATCCGACTAATTGTTCGTCGCTGGGATGTTAATTAATAAACATTAATGCTAGATTGGTGCCCTATTGATAAAACACATCAAATATACAATTTTGCTGCACTTAATTTAGCAAGCAGCTACCTTTATTGTCTATTGGCCTAAGATGCAGGCATAGCTGAAAACATTTAGTACACTTGCAAATTGTGAGATCAAAATATAGAAATTAAAGCAGAGTCAAAAAATTCTTAATTTCAATTTTTTTTATTTATAAAATTTAAATTAGAAAATTACTGCCAACTAACTTTAGAATAATAGAAAACAACAAAATTGAACTGATGCACATCACCCATAATATATATTTTATAAGCACAATATTTATCAAATTAATAAATGTAAAAGATGTCCTTTTACAATGGCCAATATAAAATATGATTACATTGTACCAGAGTTAAGACAAGCAACATTGAATCATCTCTTTATATACTGAAATTATTCTCTTCCATCATTTTCGAATTTCACCAATAATTCTGTGATATTGTTGAATTAGCGGAAGCACTAAAGTTATATTAACTGATCACTTGCATTCGATCTAAACTTGGAAAACCAAGTTTACTTTTTACGAATTTACTCGAGACACGTACTTGCACACACAGTTCGCAGCACAAAATTTTAAGATATCAACACTAATTGTTGAACATCAGAGATGAAGCGACAGATACAGCAGGCCTTGTAGTTATACACAGGAGATTAAGCTGTACTCTTTATGCGCACAAAAAATTCTAGCAGAACTTCCATCAAATTCACATACGTAATGAAAAACGATTATCACGAGTGGCAGGCTGTTCAGAAGTATAATTGGTGTACTGCAATACAGGATTTTTTAACGGAGAGTAGAGTAACTTGGACCAATAAAAGTTCCTTCATTCTAACTTTTTTTGGAAAACGTAAATTCACAGCCATTTCGCACAATTCTTCTCGAGACGAACACAAAATGAATAAAGAAAAGGATTAAATACTTTTTTGATTAACGGAAAAATAACTCAGGGGCAAGCCCCGAGAGGCCCAACGGCCCTGGGGCCCGCAGCTGCAAAAAACATCAACCACTCGTTTAGTCAAGCACAAAAAAATTCAAATCACACAAAGGAAAACGCTTCCAGTCAGAGACGCCAAAGCCTAATAACGCAAAAATTCATAGGCAGAACAAGATGGCGAGTAAATAGTCCCGTTGAATAAATTTGATTTATAATTTAATAAAGTTGAAACATTAAAGGAAAAGACAGCAAAAGTAAAGACAATTAATATTTAAGTCGAACACTAAGTAAATAATTAAGTAAAATTTAGATATTTAATAAAACTGTTAAAAATTACCGTTTAAATTTCAAAAGTTGCCAGAGATGCCACAAGATTCGAAAGAAACTTTGGTGGCAAAGATTTAAATATTTAAAAATACTGATAAAACCGAAAAATGATGTAGATGCAATTTTTGTAATCTAACACTAATAGAACACCATAACAACAACTAATGCAACAGTAAGACACATCTACACTTTAAGAGAATCTATTATCAGTATTTTTTCCATTTCATATTTGTAGTTAAAGTAATCAAGAAAAAAATCCTTCATCAAAAAATTAACTTCATTAATTTTTACATTTATTATTTTATTTATATAATCTTCGTGTTTTATTGAATGGTGAAAATCAGAAATAAAAATTAAAGTACAGAAGGAGGCAGAAAGAACGAACGTTTTGCAAAAAATCACAAGATCATTATTTTTTTCCTAAAAAGAAATTTATTGGCATTCCTGAGTTTGTATTGAAATAGCATTTGACAAAATCAAGTGTGGAAAACAACATCTCCCATGTGGTGTCCGTTATCACTGATGCAATTCTGAAGGCGCTTTTGGAGATTGCATGCACATTTTGAAACATCGGTTTGTCGATTTGCTAGTCGTTCTGCGTAGCGGTGTGTCGTTAATTCTTTAAGATTTTCAGAAACCCAATAACGGCAGTCCTGTTGATTCACTATGACCAGTGGTGGCTTGTGCTATGCAATCTGGGGGTGCTGCAATTTTTAATCCTTGAATAATCCATCATCCTGTAACTCATAACCAGGCATATTTGTACTACTTACATTTTTTGGTTTTTTTCCATTAGCTTTGAGTAGTTTTATATTTAACTAGCAGAGAACAACGGCTAGTTAAAAGCTACAGCACCCCTAGATTGCATAGCACGAGCCGCCACTGATTATGACATTGAGATGAAAACGAGCTTCATCATTCATGGGCGAAATCAGGTTGTGATTTTGCTCAAATATTGCTTCCATCTCATATGAAAAATTCAGTCGCTGGGCATAATTCTCTGGCTTCAATTGGTGCACAACGACCAATTTGTAGGTGAGGAAGTGCGAATCTAAATACAAAATACGCTTTACCGAACGATTACTGAGGACAAGTTCAGAAGAACGCTTGCAAGCAGATCGATTCGGACTGCGCATCTCAGCTTGCCTGATGCTTTCGACATTTTCAGGGATACGCACCGTTCATGTAGCTCCCGACGGTCATTTTCCCATTAGTGTGCATCATGTATGAAGTGCTAAACCCAACGTAGGATTTACACGGGTGGGAACAGCCTGATTTCTATGGATATTGAAATGACGACGAAACTTACGCTGAACAGCTGTGACATATTCATTATCCTTGACGAAACTGTCGTACGTGAAAACGCAGCGTTCTATCGTCCAAGGCTTCATGGCTTCAACTGAAAACGAACCTCATGCCACCTACCGTGCATCTTTCACTTCACTTGGTGTCGAGTTCTAGCCATTTCAAAGATTTCCATTCTTTCTGCCACACCCTGTACTTTTATTAACGCAGAATGTTTCGTGTTATTTTTCAAATGCTGAAAACATATTTGTCATTTTGAGCGTAAAATCATGATGTATGAAAACACCACAAATACTGTTTTGCTATTTTAGGCACATTGGTTATTATATAACAATTTAAATTTTAAGAATACCTATATTTTTTTTAGTTTCTAAATTGTACCCAGAACCGAAAAAAAAAAATTCAAATCCATTTCACAGATATTAATAACTCATATCCATCAAATATCTACAAAAATAATAATAAGATGAAAATCACTCTAATTTAATTTAAAAATAAATTCTCTAGCGTTTCAAAGAATTAGGTAGATTAGGAAAAAACATTATCTACTTGAAAATATTACGTATGTGAAAAATTCAAAGTACCATTTCAATCAACAAAGTGCCTTGCATTTTCACAGAATTTATACTTACCTAACTTTCACTTTGTAAGAGGATTCGTCCGATATTTCAAAATTAGAAAGCAATATAAAAGATGTATACATGTTGTAATAAAGTAGACGGAGCAAATAATACAAATTTAGGGTAATTATTAATTATTTTCCATAACAAACATCTGTTGAAAAAACAGTTTTTCCCGTTATCTTCTTCTGGATGATGCAACTTTTCTTCTAACGAAGTCAATTATCTCCCTTTAGTCAGTCAGTTAAACACTTTCTAATTGCGAAACGTTTCGGGTTCCTCGTTAATAACCTTTAATGACTGGCTCGAACCGGACTGAATGCAAGCCGCTAATAGAGTACGAATATTTCATTACCTGACACTTTTAACGCGATAATGAAATTAAGTTCAGCCTGTAATGTGCCTTCTGCAGCATTTTTGAACGATTCTTTTCCCGCTAAATCCCAACGTGTTTCCAGTTATTTTTGCTCCTTTTGCCACAGTTTGATGTAAAGTTTTAGGGAATTCAAAATTGCTTCAAACCTTTTAAGAAGACAAACATAAAAAGCACTGCAAGTTTATATACTGGTAATTTCGCGAGAATTCGATTTAGCCTGCACAGTCTGTTGCTTTTTAAATTTTTTTCAGAAACTTAGTGACTAAATTTTGATAAAATAACTGATAAATGAAATCGTTATAAGGAATTTGTGTTTTGGAATATTTGAAATAATTTAATCATGGAATTTTTGGATGGAACAATAAAAATTTTGAATTATTATACTTTATTTCAATATTTTTTGTAATAAGATCAAATATGCAAATCTTATAAGAAATAAAGGATGTTTTAACAGAATTTTATTTAGTTTAATAATACAAATTTTGCTTATTTTTTAAAACTTATAGAAACGAAATAATAAAGTAGCATACAAATAATACTGCTCTTATGCATTTAATAATATGCAAAATTAAATACAAAATTTGCAAACTCAAGAAAGAAGAAAAAATCTAATGCAAACCAAAAGGCTTTATGCAGTCTTGTTTGACTTTAGATTCATTTATTGCTTTAGGATATGCTGCAACAAGTACTTATTTAATTCCAATAAACTTAGAAATACTTAAACAAAATGTTCACTTTTTTTTCGAAAGACAGAGAAAGTATTAAAATCGTAGTAGGCCGAATTTCAATGCGTTCTGTTTCTCACACAAACATAATGCTTGTTAAAACTTTCAGATCGTTTTCAATAATCGATGCTTCAAGTTTATTTTGGTACATGAAAAGATTATGTCCATCTGAATAAACGAAGCCTAAACGTTTTTTTTTTAATTTTGATTTTCTTATCCTTCTTGAAGCTGCGATTTTCCAGGACTATTTATTGAGATGTATTTTAAAATAAAGGGAAATTGCTATCCTAAAGACATACAACATGAGGAATTCACAGTGAATATGCTCGTATAAAATTCGTGCTTCGATATATTTCCAAAACATCTGTAATGATCGATACTGAACGGAAAAATGTTACACATTATATGAGCAGAATATTATGTTTAGATTAACGGCAAAAATTCTTACAGCTTTCATGTTAAAGAGTTGGATTGCAACTTCAGATTTAAGTGTTTCTGTCCAATTTGTTTTAATATACAGTTGATCACTTATAAAAAATAATAAACGGATTTTAAAAAATCAATATAAAATCCTTAATTTTATTCAATTCCATTTCCATCGATTGGAACTATTTAAGTTATGAAACTCTAGTCTCATAAAAATATCCATAATATAGCAGATAAATTTCAAATTTCAGTTCTTCCGTGTTTTTTAAATGGATTTTCTTGCTTCACTGGTATCTGCACACTTCATTGATAGCCGTCCCAACGCAAAAGTACGTATCTTATGCCTTTGATGTAATTTAAATGACTCAAAAGGTTCGAGTGTATTTTTACTAGAGGCATATTTTTGGTCAGCTGGCGAAGAGAGAAGCGATTGAATGCAATACAGAGATGTATAATTTCTTTATAACATTATCAACCATATATGTGTCGTGTAGTTGCAAAAGTGGCCATCTCCATTTTTTTCACAAATGCGTTTCTTCAAATATTTTGAGTCCATATGGTCTCCTCTACTACTTGACGGCACAAAAATGTTTAAAACCTGTCCCTATCCATGTTAAAATGCGCCCGAAAATCAAGGTGTGCTGCAGAACTGGCCATCTCCACTAATGGATACGGATTCATAACCAGCCATCTACAAATCCGTCAGGCAGATCAACAGTAGTTTCGTGACACTTTGCCAAACACAGGTCTACAGATATTAATGTGGACGCAAAGCTATGTGTTTTCTGAACCATTGAATTTTTGAACAAGATGGAGAAAAATGTTGCAGTTATCCTCATCAGGTAAGGTATCGTGAAATATATCCTTTTCGGTGGAGGCGAGAGGTGGCAAAGCAGAAACTGTAGGTTTTATCCATAATAATTCATATATTTATGTATAAAAGTGAATATGGAAGACGACTGTCAGACGGGATGTGCGTAAAGACCACGGAAACGTCCGTTGTGCCTTCAGGAAAGAGAGGGGATACCGAAGATCACCGGCATTTGAGCCATAAAAGAACTCTGCAATCTCATTCCTAAATACTTGCAAGTGCATGGAATTTCACTACTGTCGGAATAAGACTCAAGGTAGAAATAATATCATTTATTATATTAACTAGTATTATTATAGAGACCGTGTAGAAGATGTGACCATGAGAATCTAATTTTTGTTAAAGAGTGAATCTATTTTTTATACGATACCTCCTAAATTCAATAATCTTTTGAGAAAATTATTATGTCTCTGATTTTCTATAGAATTTGACGTGTTTATTTAGATTTCAGATTGTTGTAAAACTGTCGGTATCCGAACGAGCTTCAAAACTGGCCATTTCCGAAAGAAAACCTTAAATACCCCCCATTCTTCAAACTTCATCACCAGAAATTGCGTACTGAATTACATTGCCCACATGAATCGAATACCATGCAGCATTTTTTAAATCTGATTTTGGATAGATGTGACAGAAAATCCACGTTTATGAAGAATTTGCTGTTTTGGAGATGGCCAGTTTTGCATTTACATGACTCATATAACCTCATTAAACCTCCAGATAAGAGAATAAATTGCATCACTCCCGTAACTCAGAAGGCAAAAATCATAGGAGAACACACCCAACCCGATATACTTGATCGAGAAAATCCCCGAGCTCCCAAATCAGCGTGCCGATAATTCACGCCGCTCGTCATTCCCCAGGAATTCCTTTCCTCTTACCTGACTACTGCCTCAACGATTTCGCGGGAAATGGTTAAATAATTAGCATCATTAGGGAAGAAACTCGAGAGACAAAGCGAAATAACGTGCTTCCGTTTTCTTCTAACTCTCCCCATAATGGCTTGTAACCATTTCGGCAACATCTTCCGCCAGACACGTAGAGTAATTAAGATGCAGTTGAAATGATCGAAGGGCTGGAAAAAGATCTTATTCGCATGCGATAGGGACTTGAAAGACGGTTCCTTTATTTCTCGAATCAGTAATATGAGTTGGTTTATTTCTTTTTAAATTATAGTGCGACTTTTTCTTGTATTCGTGGAAATCACGTATATCTGTCGTTAAGATATTTCTTTTAGAAAATCATTTGTTGCAGGAGACGATAAAACATGATTTGTTTAAGTTATTTTAAAGGCTTGTCTGTTGTTAGAGAATCAGCTTATATTAGAAACATTAAATGCAGACAAAATAAATGTGTTTTTTTCTCAAAAGTATTTCTGTACTGTAAGAGTTTTAGGTATGTGAGCTGCCAAAGGTAAACAAACCAAGGGAATCCCTGTACTTCAATAGTAATAAAAATTCTAAATTTTACTTAAATCCGAATGGATAAATGATTCTGATATAAAATAATAAAATATCTAGGCTGAATAAGAATTTGTAAGCATTTTCACATATACAGTCTCTAATTTTAGTCAGTCCAGTTATTTACAGAAAAACATATAATACTGAGAAATGGAATTAATTGAAAAGCGTATTAATAAAGATTTTATAGATTCATAAGAACGACTAAGAAAGAGAGAGTATATAGAGTAAATTTATTCAGTAGAAGATAAGTGAATAAATTATACTTCCAAAATTTGTCGTGCTTCGTCTTTTTTACGTATTCATGCTTCAAAAGTGCGTATAAGAAATTCTTCTTGTATAAATCTTATTCAAACCAATTCATTTACAGTAGTTCTTCAAGTATGAAAGGTTACATATTAGAATTTTGTCAACAACATAATATATCAATTAATTAAATTGCATTAAATAACCGACCCATTCACCCATAGAGTATAGAACGGTTTATAGGTCGAGGAGGAGTGCATCTAAAAGTAACAACAAAGCCCAACGACACAATAACTATTGCACGTCACAAGATGTACTTAATTTATTTAGCTACAAAATTGTAGCCATAATAGACTGCTATCTTTTCTTCTTTCTTACAAGAAAAGCAGAAAATAGCTTTCTGACTGGAAAATGAATTGCCATATACGAAGCCATTTCTTGATCAGCCATCCTGTTTTATTGATAAAGACTGTCGCAAACTAGGCTACTTTGAATGTAAGATGCAAATAGTTCTTTAGAAAGTTGATTTTATCTTTTGAAGGAGTAATTTCTTTACTTAGAACATCGGGAAAAGCAATAGACATCTCTCAGAATGATAACCAAATGAGTAAAAGTTCCTGAAAGAGTATTATATAGTTTGGAAATACCACCGAAATGCATTATGTAATGAACATGCATCCTCAGATACCACTGCAATCGAGATCCTTTCTTTTTATGCATTTTCATGATTATATTTTAGTGATGTTAATAAACATTTGCATATTTACGAACTAATTATATATAATGTGGGCATGCAAGAACAATTTACCTGATATATTATGTTGGGATATGAATCTCCCAAGCATTATTTTTGAAACTAAGACCCGTTTGGGGTATCGAAGATCATGTAAAAGAGTTTCAGGGAAAAGATTTAATCTTATTTCTTCTCATTATTATTATTTTATTTGTGACTACCTTGTTGTAACATCTTATCCGCCTAATTACTTCCTGTACTTTTAGATTTAAATGTGTTTCTATTATTATTATTATTATTATTATCGCAATATAAAAATGATGCAAGATTTTTTCTTTCGAGTGAAAACAAGGTGGGTGAATTTCGGATTGTGACGTAACATGGGAATTATCCAAAATTAAATGTTGTTACGTTTTCTTTTGAAAGATATATTATTCTTTTCCTGTTGCATACGCCTTTTTAGAAATTATTTCTTTTTTCAATAGAGAACAATATTACTTTTATCTTTAAAATTATGCGGCTTGAAATAAAACATAACTTTTTTTTTACTTATTTCTTATGTTAATTTAGATTTTTTGTATCATGTGTATTTTTATTAAATCCTAATTTCCTTCATTGCCAATTCCATTAAAGACGACAAAGAAATCATTATCTTTTTAATATGCATACATGATATGACATGATCATACAATCAACTCAATTATTTTTTTGCTTTTTATTATATGCATATTTATATACGTTAATTCAACGCACAGAAAAACGCTAAATGTTTTTCCGGAAAAAATTATGAAGATATAGATGCATCAGATGTAATGTCTCTTTTATTGGCCGAGGAAGAAAATAATGCGAAAATCATATTGAAAGAAATGCAAACAGGGTGTCAAATGAAATGCATAGACAGAAAGAGTGATAGCAACATTTTTCAGAATATTATACAATTATAAATATATAAACGAAAGGGGTAGACATTTGTAAATTAAACGCAATCATTTTCACATTGTGAATAATATAACAACAGATATAGTGTAGCAAAGCATTTATTATTTATAAAATTTTATCTAAACGTTAAAAACAAAAATATAAAGCAGAATAATAATAAGCAGAAAAATACTTCTAAGTTGGACAGGAAATGACAAGAAGCTCAGAACATTTTATAATTAGGCAAAATAATATTTATTTTTATTTATATATGATTTGTCTCGTGTTAAGAAAGAAATCGCGAATCATAAATCTCTGAAGCCTTTTTATTTGTTGCATCTTTTGTTTTTCAGACGCATCACGTAGTAGATAGTCTTCCATAATCTCCGAAGACTTCTCCAATAAATATGTTGCTTTGTAAAGTAGAGAAGAGGGTTGCGGATTTAAAGGAAAAAATAACAAGTTATTATTAATGTACTTTAATTTAATTTTCCGCTAAATAAAGCAAGTTATTTTGTTCATGATAATTCTCTCAGAATTAATATTTTCTTAAGTACAAGATTTCTTTTTAATTTCTTCTAATGTACTAGGCAATCATTGTAAATTACCTAGTATAATTCTTAGTTTCCATATACTCTCAAAGGAAATCAAAGTTTTTCATGAAACGCTGTTTCAATTAAATCATACCGTAAACTATTTCTTTATCTGAAATTAAATCTATGAAAAAATCTGGAAAAAGATAATTACATTTGATACATATATATAAAATATCCAGCCTTAATACTTCCAATGAGTTTCTCACAATATTTAATGTAATCTGAATTATTAAAATTTTATTTAAACATCTATATTTGCTGTTGTCATGGAACACTTGCGGTCGAATAAAAGATCCTCTTTGAGTATTAATTAAGTCTACCGCTTAGGGTATATGATTATTTTTCTCGCCACATTATTTCTTACAGCGTACAAAAAAGACGACGAAATTTATTCGCTAAATCTAACGGGAAATATATTTCTTGGCAGAGAGTTGTACTCTGAGAAAAATAAGTATTGTAGGAAGCAAACTCAATGGAACCAAGAAAAAAAAAGAAAGAACAGAAAAAAGCGATAAAAGAAGAAACAGCCACAATCTTTCGTCTTCTAAAACAGCAGCTGTTCCCAGATGAGTCAGCCGCAAATTTTGGAACAAAAAACTAAGAGTGCGGATAAATTTTCTTTCAGCTACTTATTGACTTTATTTCGTTTCAGATCCCGATGTTTTCTTTTGTACTTTCTTCATAAGAATGGCACTTCGTAATCCCTCTTTTACGCTGTTACGTTTCCTTAACCTTCTGCTTCGCAAGATTTCCTTTGCTTTTTTTAAAGATCTGAATGTATATTTTGAGATTTTTTTATAGGGAAATGCCTCTAGATGCAGCCTCAAATACGAGGATAGGAAGTCTCCACATAATGTAGCGGGTTACCTGTTTCCCCGGCGGCAAAATAATGGTGTGGGCTAGTTTCCGATGACAAGGACGTACGACTTTTATTAAAGCTCCGTTTATGAGATGTTCATAATAAGGTCTATTATGGTTCTCCACATGGTTATGCATGGTTTTCCGCAGTGGCGGTGATTGTGTGGAAAAAGTAGGGGAAAAAGAAATTTATAGATATCTAAAAGTACGCGAAAGTATGGGGGAAGACAGCAAAATTTTAAAATTTAGTTACAAAATTAGCTAGATTTCCCGGACACTATTGCTTTTTAATAATTCCTAGTTTTAGACAGGTAAAATGAAAGAAAAATGTTCCAACAAAAAATAGGAAAAGTAGCCCCCTCGCCGCCATCGGTTCTCCGGTTCATGATTGATAATCTTATGGTTTAAACTTGATTTAAGAGAATTACTTCTTGACTACCTTTGTTACAGAATAAATCTAGAAAACAAATTTTTAAAAATGTTTCCAGTTGGACTATTCAATAAAATAATCAGTTATTCAATTATTCCACCATGTATAAATCATTTATTTATAAATAAATATTCATTTGTTCATCTAAATAAATAATTACTGGTATCAGCATTTGAAAGATTTAAGTATTAGAAAAATTTGTAATTTTTTTTAAAAAATTATAATTATCAGTTGTAGATAAGAAGTAAAAGAGGCATTTTACCATACCGATAGCTGTTAGGAATAAGGGAAAGTAGAATATTTGATTAAGTAAGTCCTTTGCTTATATGGATAGATATTATTATTCTATAATATTTATCATTTTAAGTAGAAGACTCTGATTACTCATTCATATCTATCCATATACTAATTCCAGAACGAAAGAGAAATCACAAGTAATAGTGCAAGAAAGGGATATTCAAAATGATATAAAAATTTGGATAAATTACCATGATAGCATTTGGAATATAAGCTAAGGAATCGATTTATATTTTAAAAGACAAGAATTAGTGAAGATGGTTTTCTTCTATATAAGTCAATAACTTTTCTTCTATATAAGTCAATAAACTTGAGTGTGAAATTGATAATATCAATTTCACACTCAAGTTTACAATTATCTTTAGATTTTCTTTGGATTCCACAGGTTCTCAAATATAAAAGGTAATTTTGATTTAATTAGCTGAACTTGTAATAAATCGCTCACTTGAAATGGTTTCCCCCATCGGAATTACTTTTTTTAAAGAAGAAATTAAAAATTATAATGAAATTTATGTTCTCTTTTGCATCCTCTAAATCATATTCTAATTTTGTTGATTTAATTATCTTTTTATGAACATACCATAAACTTTGGAGGTCGGAGACTTTGGATGAATTATGAATTTTTTGTTTTTGTTTATTATTCTATTTTGTTTAATTTTGTTCACTGTTTATTATTTCAGATACATAAATGTATGAAATGATAATTTTCTTGTCAATATACAGAATGAATTTAATTCGTTAACAATTGAAAAATATGCATTACTCGCCAAACTATACAAACATTAATCGATTTTGTTTTCAGTGAAAAAAATGCAATGCCATTTATTTTTAATGAAAATTATTCTCATCCAAAAAAGTCTTTATGTATCTTATTTTTATAAATACTTGAAATAAGATCAATATAACAGTTTCACATGACACAAGTTTTACTTTTCATTTATTCAGTGTTCCGTCTGAAAAAATCAATAATTATTTTATATTAATCACATTTTTCAGTTCTTCTCATGAAAAGTGTACTCACAAACTTATTAACATATTTAAAACACGTAACATGCGAGCATAGCGTGTGGGATAATCAACTACGTGAAATAATCAGTTTTTTATTTTAAAGAACTTCTTATTATACTCTCACCTTAACATGTTTCAAAATGTTTTAAATTCGCGAACTCTTTTCACTAATTTGTGGGGGAACTTTCAATAATAATTGCAAGCAAGTCAAGGAGATTTAGCGGAAATAAAATCGTTTAGAAGTGGTGCACAAGTCTATTACTGGGTGAACTTAATTTCATTATCGCGTTAAAAGTGTCGGGTAATGAAATATTCACACTCCATTAGCAGCCTGCATTCAATCCGGTTCGAACCAGTAATTAAAGGTTATTAACGAGGAACCAGAAATGTTTCGCAATTAGAAAGCGGTTAACTGACTGACTAAAGGGGGATAATTGACTTCGTTAGGAGAAAAATTGATTAATCGGTAATGGGATGAAGAAATACTTTTTTCAACTCTTGTGTTATGTGAAAAATAAATGCTATTTATCCTTATTTTTGTAATATTGATTTCAGGGTACTTTGTTAGGTTGTTTTATATTTCGTTTAAAGTTGAAGTAAATAATTCTTTAGAAATTGAGATTTGTGTATCGTTTAAAAATGCAGCATCGTTATCTAACTGAGATGATTTATTATTATTTCTATATAAATAGATTTTTTATGATGAACTTGTGTTTTTTTATTAATTAATCCGTTACTTTAAAGTTGTTGAAAAATTTATAACTATATCATAAAAATTATTTTTCATTATTTATTTTATAACTATAATTTCATTATTTACTATTTCAATGCAGTTACTTGAAAGGAAAATTTATCAGAAATAATTTTTGTTAATTTAATGATTTTTCTAAGCTTTAATGTTTACACTCTATATTTATACGGAAAAGAAACAGCCTTTATGTTGATAAGAAACACAAGTTTCATCATAATCTTCCGCTCAAAATGAAAGTTTGTTTATATTTCTATTAATGACAATTAATATCAGTGAATTTGCTAATGTCATTTGAATTTTTTAGTATAATACTCATTATTACATGTTTAATTTATCCAGCAAGTCTTAATAAAAGCCTTACCAATTTGCTGACGTAATCGTTCGACAGCTGTCTTAAAAACTTGACATTTTGCAACCGAAAGAAATTTCTAGAGAAAATTTTTCAAGCTTGTCTATTGAATCTTTCCTATCCATTGGCATTTTCTAAGGGTTTAAGGTAAGGCTCAATATATCATCACACTAAATAAAATACTTTAAACACAATATGGAATTAGTGCATTAAAAACACTTTCAAGAGATTTGGTATCGAAGTGCACGGTTACATGTGCTACAGTTTCAGCTAATCTTCTTTCTAGTTATTATGATGCTATTTAATCAGATAATTTTGGTCCTCTGTATCAAATTGTTTCTGCAGTTTAAGCAAATTCATGCACATATTTTACTTCGTTCACCAGTAAATTCATTTTTTTATAATTAAATCTGGATTAGAAGGTAGCAACAAAAATATTTCAAAAAACTGTACGAATCCTCTATTATGTTCATTTTTTTTTAAAAAAAACATTTTTATTAGCGTTGCATAGAATAAATGTAAATGACAAATTTTCATATGCGACTTAGCTCTAAATTTTTACAACTAGCTTATATGTTAAATATACGACATCTATAGTTGCATAATTTGAAGACAAATTCGTGTATTTAAAAAGAAGTATTTAATACTACTATTACGTAAGTCTGAATGTTTTTGAATTTTTTTGAATGCAGGATTTTAATTATATTATATCTGATAGTTCTAACTATTTCATGTAAAATGTTTTTAAATGCAATGTAAATTATTAATTTTTCTTAGAAGAATTTAGAGCGTTAAACTCAAGATACATAAATACATGAGTTGGGAAAACAATTTCAATCTGTTTAAATATTATTTGTAATTAAAAAAATAAGCTTTGAAAACTAGGTAGAATCACCATTCTTTTTATCAAAAGCAATATTCTATTCACTCTACGATGTACACATAATTATTAAGCATCAAAATATTATTAAAAATGAAATAGCGCAAATCTGATTTGTTAAAAATTATATTGAGTCAAAATATTGAAATTATTGAAATAGATTTTCATCCTTTCAGGGGAAAAATAACAACATGGAGCCATTTCTTCAATGCAAATCTATGTTATGAAAAAATTCTTCCGTTATTCAGATAATTTTGACAATAAAACGCAAATATTTGTTAAGGGAGTTGCTTTTGTGCATCGAAAGAAGAAGATTCTCTGTCTGAATCATCAAAAAAATAGCAATTAATTAGGAAGATTACCAAATCAGTTAAAGTCCCAGAAAGAGTTCTATGCAGTTTCGAAAAGTCGTCTCAAATGCATCGTGCAATGAACGAGCATCCGCAGAGAGACATCAATTTAATTCAGACCGTTCCTGTTGCTGCATTTTCCTGATTACATTATTAAAAATATTTGAATATTTAAGAACTAATGAAATGCAAGAGAGGCTGTCAAAAACATATTATTTTATCCGTTCCCACATGCCGAGTTGGGAAATGAAAAAAATCGAGCATTTTAATTTTGAGAATAGGAATCGTTTTGAACACCGAACATCATCAAAAATAGTTTCGGGCAAATAATTTCATCTTAAATTCGTTTGGATAATGATTTCCGAGGAAGGTGTTATTGTAAATCCTTTTCGATTCATACATATAGTACTTAATTTAAAATTATGTTCTCTTTCATATTACTAGAACGCATATATGAAATATAATCAGAAAGGTAAAGTGTAGAGCATATTTACTGAAAAGGCAGAGTTAAATAACGAAGAACAGTTTATTTTGACTTAAGACAAACGTAGATAAAATCAGGCGAAATGAGTATTAGAAATATATAAATGATTGAATAACTGTAAAATCCTCCATGACCATGACGGAAATCTTACGCGCAAAAGCTGCTCGTCTTGCTATGTAAGATATTTTGTTAAAAAGAGACCGTTATACAGACGCGGAGAGTTTAGATAGTTTATAAAAAGGAGAACTCCCGAATCGTAAAGTTAAAGTAGAGGTGCATTTTATCTAAGACTGAAGTAAAATTAATGCGTTCATAATTATAAATTAGTTGGCTTTGAAAAGGGTTTGTTTTAATGATGGGAAAATATTCTATATCATTATATATACATACATAAAGAAATTTCACAAAATTATTTGGAAACTCACAAAACATTTAAATTTCAATCATATTATAAGAGCAAAAAATACTTGATAGCAGTTACTTGACAAGCTTTCTTTGAGGGTTTCTTATCTTTTAATAGTATATACGCTACTAAGATGTATTCTCTTTACTTATTATTAATTAAAATGTTATTTATTATCTAAAATATGCTTTCTATAAGTGACAAATCATTGCTAAATTGTTTATATATCCATATTTATGTTCACTTGAAGAATCATATAAATTATTTAAAAATTTAATAATTACTGCATCCGATTATAAAAATATTAAATAAAAAGTGAATTTATATTACTTTTATAACAAGAGAAAGGATATAGTTAAATATAGATTAAAATTCAATTGTTTATAATAATATTATTTTTGTTAATATCATTGAATAGAAATTAAATTTAACTTTGTACTATATCTTAATGGCTCTGTTAAAATATGAAAACATAATAATAAAGATAATATTGAGAAAGGAATTGTTTTCGGAAATGATAATAATGTAAATTATAACGATAATGGGCTAATTTGATTATTTAATATCATAAACTATATAATACGGATAAATAAACAATTTAGCAATGATTTGTCACTTATAGAAAGCATATTTTAGATAATAAATAACATGATTATTTAATATATAACATATATCATAATTAGAAACAGAATCTAATATTAATCTTTTAAAGAAAAAAGAGTACTCTCTTTGAAAAAGGCAGGAGAGATGCATTGCAAGACCTTACAAACAAGAACAATGTCGTAAGCAACATAATACGAGAAATCAAACATACGCGAATAAATCCCTAAACATATTTTTAGAAATTTGAATTCTTCCTTGTATTTCAAAATATATAAAAGTCAACTAAATAAATAAATTTTGACACTAAACAAAAAATCAAGATAAGGTGCATTAAAATGTTTAAATTATGTCTGTTAGCGCAGTGAATATTACAGATTAGTTAATAACAAAAGCATCTATTTACAGAAACACACGTATTACACTAAAGGTTACGGAAGAATATTAACCCTTAAAGGTCCAGTGTTGCCTTAAAGCAAATACCCAATATATTTTGTCTCCTTAAATCTTGAGAATATTACTGAAGCTCTAATGCCTTAGAGATTCATTCGATGTAGCCAATAGGATAAATAGCGAAATTTTTATTAAATCAGTTTATAACATACAGATGTCAGCCCGAGTGCTAATAAAAAATAAAAATAAATGGGTGTTTTTCTCTTGAGGCTCCATCTATTTAGCTTTGTTCCTACGCTTGAAGAATACCAAATTTAATTCTACACTGCTGAGGAGGGAAATTTTTATCTGTATTATTATTTATTAAATTTCATCTGTGATTGACATTATAGAATTTTATCATGGAATATTTTTTCAGAAATAAAGCCCAGTGATGTCAGTGGGTAAAAAACTGTTTTTTAGTCAAAACCATAATTTTTAAAAGGTAGGATTTCTTAAACTATTTTCCTTCCTTTTATTCAAGAAATGAAAGTCAAAAATATTTTAAAATCAGTTTAAAAAACTCATGCTTTTAAAAACAAAAAGAATTGTTCATGTTGACATCCGCTGTGTAAACCGGAGATAGAATCCGATGCAAAATAAAACATAATTATAAGAACGATATCTTGATCGTGGATTAATGCATGCTTAATATCAGCATACATAGAAGGAACACACTAATTTATTAGGAAGAGGGAGGAAAAGAGCATTGAATTCTAACAAATTCATTATGCATCTTTATTTTATATAAGTCACTAAACTAATCAGCTATACATAAAAATGAGATTGAAAATTGCGTAGTTTCATACTACGAATTGTTAACCATAAATAAATCCTTACAATAGGATTTGTCATGCCTTTTGTTTCGGAAGTACAGACGAAGATTTCTTCTACAGTGAATATTCCAATAAATGCATTGTAGTGATACAGGTCTGTTGTATCATTAAACAATTATTGCATATTAATCTAGTTTAATTCAATCGGTCCTGGAATGAAGGAGATTATTTTATCCATAATAAATATTCTCGTATAAAATTACAAGTTAAAGATTAAATTCTTATTCTACTAATTTCTTATCTAAAAGGAAATCACTTCCTTCGGTGTCTGCGAAAGTAATTCTTAGTTTTCATGCTGAATCTCTAAGGAAATTAAGTCCATTCTTGAAAAACTACTCCAATTAAAAGGAGAAATAAGCTTTGCCTTCATCTAAGATTAAAATTATAACTGGAACAACAGAATTACTTTTGATATATCTGAAAAATACATAGAGTTTTCTCCTTCAGAAAATGTCAAGGTGTTTCCAGAAAAAATTAATCTGAGATAAATTATTATTAAATTTTCAGGGTTTTTTAATGTAACTTTACATGTTTTGTTACCTCTGAAGAAAATTTTGTCAGAGTAAAACATTTTCTTTGTTTATTAATTAGGACGGACGACTCCTAGTGAAATATGAATAACTCTCCTCGCTATCCTTCTGTACAAACAAGACGGCGAAATTTATTACCCAACTTTTAAATAAAATGTATTTTCCAGCAGAGAGTTGTACTGAAAGAAATGCAAACACTGTACAAACAGTATAAATAAAACTGAAAAAAACAATGAACGGTAACATGGAAAAAAACTAGAGCAAAGTAGAAATGGCTGGAATTGTTCGTCTTCTAAAATAGCAGTCTGTTCCCAGATCTGACAGCTTTAGAACAAAATACCAGGAGTGAGGATAAATTTTCTCTCCGTCGCTTATTGACTTTGTTTTGTGCCCGATCCCAAGGTTTTCTCTCCTGCTTTCCTCATAAAGAACGACACTTCGTAATTCCTTTTTCATGCTGTTACTTTTTTTCCTATTTTTCTGCTTGATATTTTACCTTTCTTTCTTTCTTCTTTCAGCGAGTGAGACCGAATGCTTGAGAGCTCAAAACTAGTAGACGCAAAGGCGAAAAAATTGGCACTATTTTTTCACGTTGCAAATCTGTTAAGCTAACTGAACAATCTGAATCAACTCAAGAATGAATTACTAACCTTACCCCCGCGCTTTAGTTTGCAAAGTTGTCTCGGATGTATTGCAATGAAAATGAGAAATCGCAAAGGTTCCCTTTCCTTATTCTCGTTTCTTTATTCTCCAACAGCTGACGATTTTTTTGAGAGAAGAAATTTTCTTTTTCTGTGAATAAAAGCAGCAGATTTTTTTATACTTAAAGATTATTATTACATGTTGAAATTACTTTTTATATCTTAAGTCCTAATTTTTCGATATAATTTATTTTGCTAGGATAATTCTAATGCCAAAGTGTTTCGCTAGTATAAATCTATTCAGATTTACATTAGATGTCCTTGCTAATTTTTACCTATCTTTTTCATGGTCTCTTATCTTTATATGGTATTTACCATGGAGCATTTTCACCAAATATGAAACGTTATAACTTCCTTTTCATTGTGTTGAAGACTACGTTTATGAGACTGAATATTTGATATTTTTGCAAACACTGGTGTGCAAAACTTCAGCGACATTCGTAAATACGGAAAATTTGGAGTTAATATCGATGCAATGTTTCACATTCAGCTGTGTATAACCGTCTAACATACAATCGTGTATAGTATGCATTTTAAAGTGGGGATTCGGTCCGAGGGCATAGGGGAAACAAACAATAATTGCTAAAGAAGAAGAAAGGGTTTACAGATCACCTTATTTCACAGAAAACTGATAATTATTTGAAACATTCATCAATGGTTTTATGTGCTGTGAGAAATATTTGTGTGCATTTTCGTAAAAAAGTGCATATAATCGAGAAGGTATAAAAGTTTCTTTTAAAATTCACTATTATATGTTACACGATTCTTCACAACTGATTATGAACCATTGTATTTATATTAACTCCAAATTTTTGCCTTTTACGAATGTTGCTCAAGTTTTCACACCAATGTGATTGACACTCTGCTTTAATTTACATTATTCCTGACCTGTTACCTATTACAGTTAATCTTAATCAGGATTCTACTTTTAATAAATAATAAACCTGCGTCAATTGATTGAGTTATACTATTTAGATCTTTTATCAGAATTTCATTAAATTTATCATCTTCTTCTTTGGAAATGCCTGAAAATTAGAATTTCATACTGTCATTCCGATGATTAAAGAGACTCCAAAAGTCGACGATGTAGCATTTAAAACGTTCGCATTTTAAGTTTACGATGACATTAAACAAGCAAGAGCGTTTGGAAGAAAAATGTATAGAAATCGATGCAAAAACTCCAGTCAATCTTCTTCGATCTTTTCAGTACAGAAAAGAACACGATTGCAATATGTTACAAAGCTATATGAATTTAAGCGTCAATAAAAGAGAAATCAAACCTCCAGATTCAGAAACTCTACTAATTGCTATTTAGATACAACGTTTGGAAATTTATCCAAATGCATTTGAAACGGAGCAAATTCTTATTAACATGCAATGTCATAATACATATAATTCAACGTTTATACCTCTTGTAAATTGCCAGATAATCCGCTGAAGAGTTAAGAATAATTAATCCCACTGTGAAAACATATCAGATGAGAGACTTAATATCTGAGTTTACATTGGCTCCTAATGGATATAAAATTTAAAAATCACGTAAGTTGTATTAAATTTGGAATTTACAGAATAATTTTTTAGTACCAAACAGGTATTTAATCTTAATAAAATACCAGTTATTAATACCTCAAATTTGTTCGACAGAGAGTATCATATGCATTTTGACCTTACTTCTTCTGGACCCTTTTCCTTTTTTCGGAATAATTAACAAAAAAATATTACGAAATATTATTTTCAATTACATTGAATCAGTTTGTTTGAAAATGTACACACATGTTAACAATTCCTACATTCCGGCTTTTTATTAGAAAATTCAACTCAAAGATGATTTTAGATAATAAATGAAATTAATGTATTGCATTAAAAATTTTTTATTAAATATGTGCAATGAAAATGGTCTGTATGCTTACTTTCATAAATTTTTTCTTGAAAGAAAGGATCTGTTTCCGTACAGATAATATTATTCGTTATTATTATCTTCATTATAAATTTATATTTTTTATTAAATTTTCTTTTTTATATTCTATGCAATCATTATATTCAACTTTTCAAAAGTAATTCATAATATATATTCCAACCCTCCAAGGAAATAAATTTATACATGAAATGGTGCTCCAATTAAAATGAACCTTAAATTCTGCCTTCTTCTGGAATCAAATTGCAGGCAGAAAAATAGAATAAGTTTAAGTATATTCAAAGGTAAATCAAGCCTCTATTTTTCAAAAATGCCGAATGATTTTTTTCAAAGGATAAAATCCAACCTAAATTATTAAAAATTTTATTTAAAAAAAATTCGTTTCTTCTACCGCCATGAAAAATTTATGGATAAGTAGGAATTTTACTTTGCTTATTAATTGAGGCTACCACTTGTGAAATATGAATATCGCTCTAGCTGCTTTATTTCCTACTGCACACAAACAACACAACAAAATTATTCCCAAAGTCTAAAGTTAAACGAAATTTCTGGAAGAAAGTTGTACTTTGTGAAAAATAAGCACAGTACAAAATAGACTGAAAATAAAATGAAATGAAATAACTAAACAAAGAACCGAGGAAAAAAGAAACGACTAGAATCTTTCGTCTTCTAAAACAGCAGCTGTTCCCAGATGAGGCAGCCGCAACTTTCAGAAGAATAAAAAACGAAGAGTGGGGGTTTCTTTCCAGCTTTCTTCATAAGAACGACACTTCGTAACTCCTTTTTTATCCTGTTACCTTTTCTTAACCTTCTGGTTGATATTTTTCTTCTATTTATTTTCTTCTTTTTTTACTTTCTATTTTATTTTTCTTCTATTCCTTTTTTGTTCTCACAGTAAAAGAAAGAAATCGAACTTCAGTAGACGTGTAGGCGAAAAAAATTGGCTCTATTTTTCTTCCCATTGTGAGCTGTTAAGCTAACTGAACCGTCTAAATGAAGTGAAGAATGAATTACTACACCTCTGCCACGTTTACTTTGTTGAAGTTTTCTCGAGATCTATTGCATTGCAAATGAAAAATCGCAAGCAACCTTTCTCTCGTTTCCCTTGCTTTTTCACAGTTAAGTTCAAGACATTTTACTACAATTTCTTTTTTTTGTGCATAAAAGCATCAGATCGTACATTATTTATTTCTTCATAACTGTAACATTCATTTTTTGAAAGTACTTATTTTAGTAAAATATTAATTTACGAAAAAATATTGATAACAATATACCTTTATTCGCGCAACGCGGCAGCATCCAGTAATTGCTTCATCTATATTGTCGATAATCAACTAATCAATTATGAAAGTAACAAACTACAAAAACCATGCTTCAATAAAAATTATAATACATTAAGATTAAAAAAATAAAATGGAAAAAATGGAAGTGAACTCGAATGGCGAATTTTTTCAAAGTGCCACAGCCATCGGAGTTATAATACGGATGAATTTTTAATATCTTTCGTTAAATTATTGCATTTGTACTTATTTATTTTAGTAAGACAGTTCTGATATGAAAGTTTGCTCTAATTGAAAGAAAATGAGTTTTGTTTTAGTTGACTTACTAATTTTATATTTATATGTGCATACATTGATCTTTTCTAATTAGATGTAAAATGCTAATTAATTATCTATCCAATGTTTGAGAAGAAATTAAATTATGTGAGAATGAGTATTCAAATATTTGCTGAATCGAAATTAAAATTAGTGTTTTCATTTGAGTGGAAATCGATGCAATTTTAAATCTTTAAAATTTAAACTTATTTTAAAATAAACTGTGTATTAAATTTATATATTCATAGAAGAATTTAATTTTTTCTAATTCTTATTCATTTTGTGAAATTAACAAGTTTTACCTATTTTAACTTCAAATTAATATTATTTGAATTAATATCAATGGTTTAATATGTTTGAATATTACTACGATTTGGAACATACGAAATTTTAAATGTGAAGGAAATTCAAGCTGAATGATTCAGCATACCAAAAGTACAAGAAATTTAAGTTTTAAAGTCTATTTTCCAAACTGACTTACAATTTCAACATAATTCAATGGATATTGACTATTTAATGCCAGTTTTAACAAAGGGCAAAATAGTTAGAGTCAATAAGAAGTTTTTTAACTGAGTTTTAAGCATATTACAAAGTATAGGAAATAAAATACCTTGTTTTATTAAAACCCTCCACTCACAAGAAACAAAATATTCTTTAGCTTGTTAAAGATAACGGAGAAGTGTATGTGTCATTGTTTTGTTGTCAATTGCGAAAGGAAAGGGTCATTGTTACGGCTTATTGTTCTGCAGACTTAATCCTACTTTACTTATACTCACCAGTATTTAACGCCAGTTGGAACACAAGACAAAATAATTAGAGTAAATAAAAAGACGTTTCACTAATTTTTGTAAAATATTATAAAGAAGACGAAAATACTTTATCTTATTGTGTTAATGACCTTATCTTATTAAAGCATTCCACTCAGAAGAAACGTATTTATTCAAAATACTCTCTCGCATGTTAAAGATAATGGAGAAGTGTATGTGACACTGCATTAGTATCTCTTACGAAAGGAAAAAGACAGTTGCCTGCCTTGTTGTTTTGCAGACTTAATCTTATCTTACTTATACTAACGAACTATATATCCGATCGATGTGAGACGCACTTGAGACAAGCAAGAACATTTTCATTACTGTTGTAAATATCATATGATTATTTTGTTCAGTGAAATACTGTATGAATGATAAAACTAAACTGAATCAATTAAGGAATGCAAAGTATATACAAGTTTGAAAATTATAAGAAAATGTTTATATTAAGTTTAATGCTGCTAGATATTACATGAGAATGATTTTGGTCCAATTAATTTATGATCTGTACATTGAAATTTGATGCAAATACGAAAATATCAAAAGAATTAATGAATAATAAACTAAGGAAGATAAAAAAAAAACGTTTAATCAAAACATGCGAGTAAAATTATTATCAAAAATCATATTATTTATGGAAATATTAATTTTTCTTAATTTTTGAAAAAAATGCGTATAGGTATAGTTAAGTAATTGAAAATATATTATTAAAAAGAAAATTAATAATTTATTACAGGAAAAAAGTCTCATATTACTAATGTATTTTTAATTTAATTTGAAGACATGCACTCTGTAAAGAAGCAGATAATGTTATTTGGAAATGAACCTTTTAAATATTCACAAATTCAAAAGTTTATATAATTTATTAACCACAGTTTGTTTTATCACACCGATTCCCCAAATAGTCATTCGTAATTTTTACTTTATTTTTACTTCGCTACCCAGCACTAAATGGGAAATACCGTGTATTATAGACCCCTGTTCTCTGATGATAATTTAAGAAGGACTTGGTTACTTGTTTCTAATAATGTATTAAAAATGCACGGAAAACCGTTTTCAAATTTGCTTTTTAATAGTAATGGTAATTTTAATTTAGTTACTTAAAGGCTTGGTAATCTCAATAGAGGCTAGGAATTTCTCTGCAAAACAAATAATGCAGGAAGTTACCAGAGTCTGAAGGAGAGACCTACCTATTCTAATGTTTTATTAAATATACAATCAGGTACTTGAGAGTGACAATTCTAGTATTTAATATTTTTCTTCATTTCAGAATGAGAAACAAGAAACTGTTGCAGAAAAATTAGATATATGCATTATGAAAGTCAACTGTGACTTCCTATTTTATAGAAATATTGTGAACACAATGTTGCATAAAATAACAGCCTTAAATAGTACTTTATTATCATAGAATATGTCTTTATATAAACCGTCATTTTGTCTCATTTCGAAAGCAAAATATAATTAGGTTTATATGTTTCAAAACTAATTAATTTTTCATTCTGTGAAGAATATTAATTTATTTTTTTAAAATTTAATTTTAACTCCTCCTTTAAATTAATCATATTTATCATTCTTTCTGTGAAAATTCACAACTCTAAACTTAGTAACAATTTTAAGACAAATAATATAGCGTGCGGTTAGAGTTATTAGTATATAACCTTTTAGTACTATTTATTATTTTCTCCTACCAGATTTCAGGCAGGTTGAAATTCGCAAATTCTTTTCGCTAATCTGTGGTAAAAGGAGCAAAAATAATTGGACGCACGTCAAGGAGATTTAAAGGAAATAAAATCGTTTAAAAGTTGTGCACAAGGCCCTTTGCTGGATGAACTTAATTTCATTATCGCGTTAAAACGGTCGGGTAATGAAATATTCGCACTCCATTAGCGGCCTGCATTCAATGCGGTTCGAACCAGTAATTAAAGGTTATTAACGAGGAACCAGAAAATTTCGCAATTAGAAAGTGGTTAAATGACTGATAAAAGTGGAGATAATTGACTTCGTTAGGAGAGCAGTTGCTTCAACGAAAGCCTTCAAGGGTTTTTTTCTACCAATTACTGTGTATCGTGACAAATAAGTATTACTTGCCCTAAATTTAATGTTATTTATTCCAGGTACCTTGTTGCATTTATATATAGATTTTTTTAAATATTTTTTTACTAATTTGGAAGTAATTGGTCTCTAAAAAAATTGAAAATTCATCGTCTAAAGTTACGGTATAGTCATTTGCCGGATATATTTTCTTATTACATCGACATTTATATTTTTTGTACGAATTTACACCTTTTATTAATTAAATAGATTTTTACAAGCCCTAGAGAATTTTGCGAATCTCTTATTGTCGTTTTTTCTTTTTCTGCTATTTATGGTGGACTGAGTTGTAAGCGTGAGATAAAATGTGTTTCATGTTCTTTTGTTGAGATATGATTTCAATAATAATGATTTTAGAAAAATATGGCTGTTTTATTCTTTCGACAATGCATACAATTTTTCTGAAACTGTGAACTAAATTTTTACTATTTATAAATACATAACTCACCACAGTATTTTTCACAAAATAAAATCATTGGCTCTCCTTTATAGAGAAAATGGATAATTGCTCTTTATAAACTTCTATTTGTATTCAAAATAGCATGAGGAATGTCATTTTAAGTCTTTACCCAGATAGCACGTAAGTTTGCAGCAAGTTTGATTTTGACTTGTCATGGCAAAATTTGACGCGTCAAACTTGAATCGAACTTGTAGCAAGTTCGCTGTGACAAATAGCGCCACCTCCTTTGCAAATCAAACTTGCTGCAATTTTGCAAAACAAGCTTCCTGCAAAGATAGCACAATAAAGAGATAATTATCTTTGTCTCTGTTTTAAAAAACATCCGATTTTGAATAGCATCTCCTAGACCGTAATTCTTTTTTATTAATTCAATAAATCAATGATAATTTGTGAAAAAATAACTTTTTTATAAAAAAAAATTTTGAAACATTTTCCATCTTTTTACTAAATATATCACTCTCACTTTAAAGAAAACTATATCGCCTTTTTCTTAATGTTGAAAATTTAACGTTTATAAACAAAATTAAATCTAAAAAAACAGTCAGTGTTTGTTGAACAATAATAACTAGACATTTTGTCCCATTTTAAAGTAATTACTTTTGAATTCTAATTTCATAATTTATTCTACTAGCAAAACGTAGTTATTAGCGAAAATCGCTCTCTCTTTGAGTTCAAATCATATTCTCAACTCAAAAAATTAATGAAATCTAGAAAATAGTTAAAAATAAATCGTATACGAATCGAATCGAGCGATGTATTAGCGAAATCTATCTTCTCCTCTCAGAGTTCAACTGGCTCAATGGTTAGCGTCTCCGCTTCGGAACCCGGAGGTCCCGAGTTCTATCCCGGGTTGCGTTTCGTATTCTGTTTTTGCTATAATTTGCAATAAGTTTGCACGGCAAGTTTGCTGCAAGTTCGTTTCATGGTGACTTCGGAGCTTTCGTTAACTTTCTGCAAGCTTGCACTCCTGTCATGACAAATTTGTGGCAAGCTTGCTGCAAACTAAAATTGCTATCTGGGTAATAGGGAGTTCTTATTTAATTTTTTAATAAGTTTTTTTGTCCAAAATCGTTACTTTATTCATCGATAAAGAGTGATGTTTTGCTAATTATTTTAGAAGAAATACATTGTTATGAGTTTTTTAAGTCCCTTTGACAGATCTGAATGTTTCTCAGAGTACTATCTACAATTTTGTAAGTACAATCACTTATTCTCTTATTCAAAGCCTGTGTTCTGGTACTGTATTGTTTTCACTATAAATCGTAACTCAAATTCAAGCAGACTTCGCAACTGTGTCCAGATCGCATATTTACAAACCCTACCTTAATAGAACTGAGGCAGGAAATCAGATAATATCATTGACTACGAGGAGCAGTGATGTCATTTTCAGCTCTCGCACGAAGCGTACGGCAATCATAACAAAACAAGTCGTCCTATTTTCTTCTCCGTTTTCCCACCGTTGAGCACAGAAAACATTCTTCCGTGGGTTGTAATATTTTTAAAAATGATATTATTTTTTAAAATATCATAAAAAATAAAACATCCGACACTGTAAGAAATTATACTAATGAAAAGTACACGCACGGGAGCAAAGAACGACGTCATCGGCTTTCGGCGAAGCGAGCCAATCATATTGTCCGATTTCCTGCCTCAGTTCTATCAGGGTAGGGTTTGTAAATATGCGACCAGACCAGACACTTGAATAACAGACCACCATGCATCGCAAAGTTGGACTCAGCCTGTTGCAATCGAACTTTGCAGTGGAATGGCTGATGCATCAAGTCCTTTGCTAAAGGGCAAATAATAATTTAAATTATATAAAAATAATAATAAATAATCAAAGGTGATTATGGTAAGGTAGTATCCGAATTTACAGATACAATCTTCATACCCGGAATTCCCCGAATTCTGAAATGCGCACTAATTAACTTTCTCAAATTTTGATTTAAAGCAGATTTGCCTTACCCAGAAAAAATTATAAGTAAAAATAAGATAGAATGTTGAATATCTTTAAATAATAATAGTAAAAATGGTCTGCAGATTGTGCAATTTCATTTATCTTCATTTACAAATATATAAGAGTAATTTAAAATTTTGCAGTTAATTTTATTCAATAATTGGATTGTTTTCCCAAATTCCTTACATTTCGGGAAATATTCTGTTTCTACTAACAATTTTTCATCTCAAATTTAAGTTTATATGCACACTTCAAATTGTAAGGAACAGAAGTATTGAAGTTACAAGGAATTATCTACATTAAATTGAGGATAATGTACTTTTGTTTCTTTAGAAGTTTTATTAGTATTACTTCTAATGATGAGTAACCCAAAAAAGTAAGCAACTTTGTGAAATACATTGCTGTAATGTAGTAAAACTGAAATAATTTTAATCAATGAAATATTTTACATTTTTTTCCCTAATGAAGCCATTTTAAAAGTGTGTACATACGTGCATGTAATTGCATGGCAAAAATATTTTCAAACTAATAAACTATTGGATATTAACTCCACGTTAATTTAATAGAATTTTGATTGTAAATAAATAAATATATTTAATTTAAAATAATCTCCTGAGCAAACCTTTCGAAATTCAGATGTCAATACATAGATTAGGTATCATTCATTCAGGAAAAAAGTATAATTCATGCAAATTTAATGATATGAATGGCAAAGATTCATGGCTGCTTGGCGATTTGTTCTTATCCAGGTGTGTTATATCGCCTTCTATCCTTGTTAAGTATCCAGACACACCAAAAAATTCGAACATCTCCTTTCCCAGAATGCTACAAACCATAACCAAGCCCAGCCTACACGAGAAACTGGCTAAGAAAAACTTCGACCCCACCGATAATCCACGCCGCTCGTTATTCCCAAGGTCCATTCCTTTCCTCTTTACCTGACTACTGCCTCATCGATTTCGCGGGAAATGGTTAAAATAATTGGTATCATTAGCGAAGAAACTCGAGAGACAAAAGCGAAATAACATGCTCCGTTTTATTATTTTTTAACTCTTCCCTTAATGGCTTGTAACCATCCCTGCAACATCTTCCGCCAGACAAGTAGAGTAATTAAGATGCAACCGAAATGGTCCATGACAGGAAGAAAGAAGGACCTTTCTTTCGCGTATGATAGGGGATGAAATGACAATTCCTTGCTGGCTTGGATATGCAATATGAGTTCGTTTTAATCATATTTAAATCTGTGAGGGTTTCCTTTTCGTATTTGGGGAAAATCATGACCATGTGAGATTAAAGTATTATATTTTGAAAATATTCTTTAGAAAGAGAAGTCGGAAGAAGCTCTGTTCAATGCTATTAAAGGAGAATTTTCGTGGTTTTGTGGTGGATTTTCACACGGAATTGCCATATATTAGGATTGGCCAATAAAGGCTTCCTCTTCTTCGCATGCGTTGGGGGATGGAAGGACGATCCCTTGATGGCTCAAATTTGTAGGATCATCATGTTTTACTAATAATAAAATGTGTGAGATGTTCCTTTTTGTATTCGAAAAGTTTTAAGTTTAATTTTTTCCTGACTTCATATGACTGTATAGATTGAATACCATCAAGTTATTCTAAATAAAAAGCGAAAAAAAAAATTTTGAACTTCTAACAATTTTAGTTTTCATTTTTATATCATGATGGCCATTCATTGTTTATCTAGGCCATTTCAATAAAAATTATATAACTTTTTATTACATTTTTTATTTAAAAGTTTGCATATTTATTACGATATTAATAATTCCAAATTTATTTTTGTTCTTTATAGTTTTGTTTATGGACTACATGAAAGAACTAAAATATATATTTGTAACAACCGTATGATAATTGTTTCAAATTTTTTTCTAGAAAATGTTATGCTTATGGATTTCATTTATTAAATATTTGGAAACAGATTAAACTGAAGTATAATTTTTGAACTAAAATTTTATTTCCTTAATGTCTTTCTATTAATTTTTCAAACGCAAATTAAGTGCTGTTATTAATCATTTTAAAATAATTTAAAATTGCGGGAAAGATTTTATGCCAACTGAAAACTGCAGGTTTGAATAAAATCTTTTATCTTGTGTGAGTAAAAATATTTTTACAATTTTACAGCATATCATTAAATTATTTGTCGTCTGAAGTACAATATTATTTTTTGCCATTGATACAAAATTTGGAACAACTTCTACTAAATTTTAAATGCAGAATTTCTAATATCACCAAACATGTTCAGTCTAACTAATTTGAGAAAATCGTTTGATCGTGAAAAATTTAATTAATTTCAAAGAATTCCTTGACCATTTCAGATATTCAGAAAAAGGGTAAAGGAATAGAATTAATAAATTCGGTCATTAAAATATTTATGAATAAAACGGTGAATCGAAATTTACTATGATTTTCCAAATCATGCCATTTTGCTTCAACCATTTTTATGTGAAATCACAATATATATTTATGAAAAGAAAATAAGAAAATGTGTGCGAAGTTTGAAACACGAAATATTAAACAATGAAATACTGTCAGAAAATACATATTGCAATTTATTTCTAGATAAAATCTGTTAGATGAAAAAATGGGAGCCATAACAGAGTGCTATCTAATCGCTTTAGGAAAATAGAAAATATCTTTCCGACTCTAAAAAAACCCCGCGAGATAAGAAGCCATTTCTTGATCTGCGATCCTGTTTTGTTGATAATGACTTCCGTAAAGCAGGCTGTTTTGCCAGTAAGATGCAAATATTTGTTCGGATAGCTATTTGTATGCTTCGAAGAAGTGATTTCCTCTATTTGAAACATCGGGAAGGCTATAGAAATTTATTAGGAGGATTAAGAAATCAGTAAAAGTCGAGGGGTCGTATTATGTGTTTTTGAAATATCACCCCATATGCATTTTGCATCAGTGGAGAAATATTAATATAATTGAGATCGTTTCTGTTGCTGCATTTTTATTATTATATTTGGCGATATTAAAAAAAATCTGCATATTTATGTAATAAAGGTAGGTTTATTAGTTTTCAAAAAGTTCTCGATAGATGTTTATTAATCTTCACTTTGATTTAATGGATTTGGAGGAAAAGTGTTATTTAGAAGTTTTTCTTCAGCTTTTTTCATTATTTAGGTTAAAGATTTTGGTTTATTTGCATTAAACTTATTTATGTAACAATAAAATGATTATTCAATCTGATCTTTTGAGATTAACATTAAGTGAATTGCTTTAGTATTCAAAGGAACAAAGGAATCCTTCTAATGATGAATGTTTAGATGTTTTGCTTTTGAGGGCTTCTTTAATTTCTGGCTTCTAGATCTTCCTTTTATGTATCCGACTAGGTTGTAAAAGCGATTTTCGAAGAAAAATTCAAAAAAGTTTTTATGATCTAAAAACAAAGCCATAACTTTTAAGGTCTAAAACAGTTTTTGTTCTTATTCTTATTCCTTTAATATTTTCTTTCTTGATATTTATTTTAACTAACGTGATATTATATTTTTAAATGCGTTTTCTGAAAAATGAAAATTTTACTAAAATTGTTCCATGAAGAACGTGATATCTCCAAAACAATTCATTACAATTCATTGAAATTTGGTACACATGAGTAAAAAACCTTTGAAGGTGCAATACACCGCAGAATTTATGATCGCTTTATTTAGGCATGCATTACAGTCACTTTCAGTTCGAAACATAGTATAATTTTGACGAAAAATCAATGACACCAACTTTGAATGTTCATAAATATTTATTTATTAAATAATTTTTTTTCTTGTGGTCTATTAAATTTTAGATGGTTTGAGAAGTACGCAGGCAAAATTGAAATTATATATGCACCATATTTTTTCAATTATGTTGCTTTTTTTAACATTGAAATTTTTATTAAAATTCTCGAAAAAATATTTATTTTTAAAAACTACTGATGATATATGAATTTTTATTTCTAATTGTGATTATTTAGGCCTATTTTTGTTATTAAGCTCTGTAATGTTTTTTTTTTGTGCATGCTTTTTTAAAATGCTTTCTTCGAACCTAGTCGTACACCTTAAATTTATTTAACCCAATAATACTTTTAAGGATGCTTCTAAAAATTCAGCACAAACTCAAAGGAGTTATTTCTTCAACATAAATTTTACAAGAATGTATTTTTAAGTATGCTTTTCTTTTATATTAAATTGACTGTAATATGAAGCGTTTGGTTATTGATTATGCACCATTTTTTATTTTCAAGCCAGACTCAAAAGGAGCATTTTGCAATAACAAAAAGAAACAAATAATTTTGTCCAATTATTTATCAATTAATTTACTTGCCCTTAACAAATATATCAGAATATAATTTTAAGGGGAGTCAGTATCCGATATACTGTCAAATATTCGATTTTTAAAATATATATTTGAAATCTCCATTTCTAGACCTTTCCAACGATATAAGTGTTTTGCTCTAGTTCATATTAGAATTAAGTTGGTAAAAAAAATGTGAACAGATTAATGTAACGCAATATCTTTACCTTTAACTTGAATTATCTCAAAATGGTATTTTTGAAACTGTGTGTACCTTTTTCTCAAAATCTACTTTATATATGCTCTTGAAATTTTTACCACCTATTCTAGACATAGGAATGTATATACTGATGTGAAATGTTCTTCTGATATTTCAAAAATATTCCTTAACTAGTGCTGATCTCCTGTTAGAAAACGGTATTTTTTGAAAAATTCATAGTGGCATTGAGTTAAAATATCTTTCAAAACCCCAAGCTATATTTATGTAAGATTTCCACTTCAGTATAGAGATACATGTCTACTTAAACTGTATGAAAATTGCAAACTTTTATCTATATAGATTGTGAAAAAAGGTACATAGAAGAGGGTCAATTTAACATTGGTGGTATAGGGTTACTGACTCCCCTTAAGAATATGTTGTTTTTTCGGAATCTCAAGTATTTTTTTTTATTTTGATTGTTATTTTGCATTAATAGGTCTTATTAATAGAGCTAGTTTTAGGAGGACAATAAAACATGAATTTTTCAGACAGGAGTTTTGAGTAATTTTCCAGCTGATTTCACGACATGTAATATTAGTATGCAAAATAAAATTGGAAAAAATGCGATTTGAGTATTCTTGGATTAATGTAATAACATTTGCGTCATTAGTAATATGTGTGTATATAAGTATAACATTTACCGATTAATTTATTCCTATGTACTTACCTAAACTATAAAAATTTTGTTATAACTACTTGTACTGTTTACTATGATTTTCATTTTTTAAAGATAACAAAGATATCAGATAGTTTTAAATGTGCTTAAGTGGAATGAAAAGGTTCTAGATAATAGACCATGATCCCTATTAGCACAAGATGCCGTACAATATTGCTATGATATTCTCACGATATTGTGCGGTATTCAGAATACCGAATAACATCGTGAGGATATCGTACAATATCTTGTGCTAATAGGGATGCTTCTAAATTATTTACTACATCATTATTTGATTATCAACATGAAGTTCAAAAGTAACATTTTTATGGAAATTCAAAATCTAATGAAAAAGATAGACATGACTTGTATATTGTATCTCTAAATGTCTGTTGATGCAGGACATGTAGAACAGACTTACAACTCTAGCGGTTAAATTTAATCATGAACTGAAATTACTGCATATATAATTGTTTAAGTTTATGCAATTATAATTGTATAAATATCAGTCATAACAGAAACTGGATATCTGAAAAAGAAAGTTCAATATCAGTTGCAAATGTAAGAAAGCCATTTCAGAAATGAGAAGTAAAGCAAACAAAATAATCTCAAATAAGAAAATGAAAGATCTTACTCATTATAAATCGTCAAAATTTCACCAAACAATCCTGGGCAGTCAGAGCATTCCATTCAAATAATTTTATTAGACAAAATATGAAGATTCTATTACTTTTCTACTGTGAGCTTTGTGGATAAGAGATTACACACAATGAAGGGGATAATGCAAACCAATATACAGCTAGAAAATGACCTTTTACTGCAAACCTAAAAATTAATTACACCTTTAAACAACTCACTCCTAAACATAATTATATGCGGCTTCTGTAGCCAAACTTAGAATGCTCTTGAGGTAAATGCAACAGTTTTCTATAGGTTATACTTTTTTTAACACTCAAGCTGAGGAAAAGTCGTTGGCACTAGCAGCACTGAAACAAATATCTAAGCAAAGGATCATCAATCTCTATAGTCCTTAAATTCGTTGTCTCAGAAGTAATTCAAAAACACGGTGAAAAGATTTTCTTCAAATACGTCTACAATGAATATAGTGTTTTCAAAGAGATATGGTTTCCTTTAGGAAATACAAATTTAATATTAGTTTAATATCCTTGAAATAAGAAATGTTAATTTGATCATAATACATTTTCCTACAAGAAGGGCAGTTTTTAAAAGTCTACTACTCGCTTATAACTTGGATAATCATGTTATTAGACGTTTTCCAATAGTTATTCCTCGATTCCGTGCCAACGCTCTGAGTAAATCAAAGCCATTTACGAATCTGCTCCAATTGAAACTTACTATAACCAAGACTAACAACGGTTTTACTGTATTCAAAATTTTATTCAAGGTGCTTCCATCCGAAACTGCAGATTTTAAACAACCTCAATTATTATTTTTTACTTGTTTCATAAACTAAATTTTTTTGTTATCTTGTAGGAAAAAAGTTTTTTTTTTCGTTCATTACTGTTGGCTTCAGCTTTTTATGTATTTACATCTTTCCTCGGGACTATTTGTTTCTGAGTACAAGCAGAACGAGTTAATTTATCCCCCTACTGTGAAAGGAAATGCATTTTTTGGGACAATTGTACTGAAAAACAATTAACCAGGTACAGAGAAAGCTAAGTAGAACTGATAAAAAGAGAAGAAAGAACAATAAATAGTAGAACGGAGAAGAGAAAAAAAGGCTGAAATTCTTCATTTTCTAAAACAGCAGCTGTTCCCAGATGAGGCAGCCGCAACATGCGAAGTTAAAAAAACAAGTGCAGGATAAATTTTCTTCTCTTCGCTTATTGACTTTGCTTTGTGTCCTCTCCCAAAGTTTTCTTCCTTGCTTTCTTCATAAGAGCAACACTTCGTTATTCCTTTTTTATTCTGGTACTTTTTAGCCTTCTCCTTACTATTTTACTTCTATTTATTTTTCTTTCCTTCTTTTAGTGAGCGAGACCGAATGCTGTAAAAGACGTCAAGGCAAAAAAATTGTCTCGATTTGTCTTTCCATTGCGAAGCTCCTAAAGTAACCAGACCATCTAAATCAGCTCAAGAATGAATTACAACACCTCCGTCACGTTTTAGTTTGTCAAAGTTTTTTCGTGATCTATTGCATTGCGAATCAAAAATCTTGTTTTTCTGTTTCTTCGTTTCGTATACTTTTTCCCCAACTTTATGAAAAAATATTTTGATGGTTTCTTTTTATGTAAAAAATTCCACCTGGGGGTACTACGAGTACGTGGTTGAGAAGCCGCCGCATAAGTAAGCGGGTTCCCGCTCCTGGACATGGGTACAGTAATGGGGGAGCGTGAGTACCTCCTCCATTGATAGTATGTACCTCCTCCGGGAGAGTTTCAGTCGTGGCTAGTGATGCCGAATAGGACTCCGATATCACTAGTCGAGCTATTGCAGCGGGTGTCATTCAATTTTACCCGGATACTACGACAGAGCGGGGTGACTCAGCTTTCAGATTATATAGATAAAACCCCCGTCGGGGAGTATCACGATTATCCATTTCTCACTTCCCTGGTGGATATATTAATAGTGTGGATTGAGTTACCCTACTCCGATGACGGAACGCACCTCTTTTGGGAGGGGTTTGGCTGTGGTGGACCTGTGTATCCGAGCTATCGTAACGGCGGTTCGTCAATCGACCCCAGATCCTTTGATAGAGCGAAGATAGTTCGACTTGCGCTTATGTGAATAAAACTCCCTTCAGGGAGCCCTAAATAAAGAGGTGAGAAGTTTCCGGATATATGAGCAGGTTTCGCTTCCCTAGGAAATACAATAACGGTTGCGTAGTTTCTGATGGCGGGATGTTCATCCTTTTGGGGGAGTTGGTTCATGGGCCGTGTATGTCCGTTTTGTAGCAAATCACAATATCCATGTTATTACCACAAAGACCGGGTCATTCAAGACACGGATTTGTCGACAAGGTGGAAATTATCTTTGTGGTTTCATACATAAAAGCTTAAAATCGTTCACACTAAAAGAAATATCACATGGAGAACAATTCCTTTAACTTCCTATAGTATTACTGTTCTGATAAAGAAGTAGTGTGCTTGTTTGAAGCATTGTGTCTTACTTTAGCTATCATTTTTAGTACCCTACTTACTGGTTACCGTACATTATGCATATAACTGTTTCACAACAATATTTATAGTACAAAAATGTGTGATAATTTTGAGACACAAAGGGTGTAAGGCTTGAAACGAATGGACAGGGAAATCTAGCCTCTTTCGTTCAAAAATGTAAAGAAGTTTTTCGAGAGATTAATTCCAACCTAAACTGTGTGACCATAGAAATACTACTTTGTTTATTAATTAAGGATGAAATTTGCTCCGACTCTCTTATTTGCTGCTGCTCGCAAGCAAGTACGACGACGAAACTTATTCCCCTATTCTTTAGGTGAGTGAATGTTTCGACGGAGTTGCACTTTGAGTAGAATAAGTCCTGTAGAAAAAGAGTAAAAAGAAACTAAAAATGTTATGAACGAACTGAAAACAATGAAAGCTGAGGAAAGAAGAAACTTCTCGACTCTTTAGTCTCCTAATACAGCAGCTGTTTACAGATGAGGCAACCGCAACTTTGGGAACAAAAAAGCGAAGAGTGCGGATAAATTTTCTTTCCGTCGCTTATTGACTTTATTTTGCGTCAGATCCCAGAGTTTTCTCTCCTGCTTTCTTCATAGCAACGACACTTTGTAATTCATTTTTTACGTCGCTATTATTTCATGACCTTCTACTGGATATTTTACTTTTCTTCCATTTCACTGCCTACAGTGAGATCGACGTAAAGGTGAAAAAATAGTTCTATTTTTCTTCCCACTGGGAACCTGTTAGGCTAACTGAACCATCTGAGCCAACTCAAGAGGGAATTACTACACATCCGCAGCGTTTTGATTTATTGAAATTTTCTCCAAACTTCATGGTAAATGGAAATTCGGCAGGTTTTCATTTTGTTCCTTTTTATTACTTTTTTTTGCTTAAGAGGTGAAATAATTTTTTTGTAAATTCCCTCTTCTATTAATGAAAACATCAAGTCTTACATACTAATATATATGTTATTATACTAATTATTTCTTTATTAATTTGAGTTCCAATTTTTTTCGAAATAATTTATTACAGTTAGGTAGTTCTTATATTAAAATTTTATTTGAGCTTCTGTTTCTAGTCTTCTATTCATCGAACAGTTTCATTAGAAAATAAGATATTTATTTTTTGTCTATCAATTCGTTAAGATGAAGCTGCCACATGTGAGGCGAAAT
>BGPR01000244.1:349753-372399 GCA_013235015.1 Araneus ventricosus
ATATTTATTTTTTGTCTATCAATTTGTTAAGATGAAGCTGCCACATGTGAGGCGAAATACAGAAAATAAAATATTTATTTTTTGTCTATCAATTTGTTAAGATGAAGCTGACACATGTGAGGCGAAATACAGAAAATAAAATATATATTTTTTGTCTATCAATTCGTTAAAAGAATCTGACACATGTGAGACGAAATACAGAAAATAAAATATTTATTTTTTGTCTATTAATTCGTTAAGATGAATCTGACACATGTGAGATGAAAAACAGAAAATGGTAAAATTTATTTAGTTAAGATTAATAATAAAATTTTAATCTCAATCGTAAATGAATATTATTTTTCAAAAAATAAATTTGCTAAATTTCGTTATTTATTGCAAAATTTTATTTTTTAGATTATCATTTTTTTCCCAAATCAACTGTTATCATATAATTTTTTCCATCATTCTTTAAGTTAACAATTTGAAATCTCCTGAAATGGTTTATGGAAATGGATGAATTGAAATGATACCAATAGATAAAACTTTCATTTATATTTCCGTAACTATAAATTTCTGTTGCGTTTCATAATTATTGTTTAATTCAGTTTCATAAATTGCATAAATAAATACACTTGTGTTTGTTTTTAATTTTAAAAAGTTTCCTAATGTCATTCTAAGCCGTTCATGTTCTAAAATTTCAATTATTTAATACTAATATGTTTCATCTGTGCTTGCAATTCATATGATAGTCAAATGAAAACAAAATTCGAATTAAAAATAGAAATAATTTGTGAGAACAAAATTGACTGAAAGAAAGTAACGCAAAATAAAGCATTTACTCGTATTGTCATAATTTACTCATAATCGATTATATAGGGTATGTTTTGCAACACGAAATGTATTATTTCATTTGAACCGGCCGAACTTTATGAAGGGAAAAAGGTAATGTATTTGACCACAGAAAATAAAAATGTCGTTGGAAAAAATGCATATTTATAAAATTATTTAAAATAAGGACTTAGAATTTTAAGTAACTTTTATTTAATTAATTGCATACTTAAAGTATGAAATAAGTAACTTAACGTATTAAATCTCTGAAATTTTATTCAGTGGTTAAAATACCTGAATGAGACTCTAAAAATATGAAACTTAACTGAGAAATTTAAGATGAATGATACTTCACATTAAACATAAAAGACATTCCTCGATACAGCTTTCAAAATGTTTTAATGCTTTACTTTTCGTTGTAATAAGTGGATATTAATTATAAGATTCCTGGCTGAAGAATATACAAAGATATTGCAGGAGCGAAGACTATTTTAAATACTTAATTAATTTATTGTAGAAAATTAAAAATAGAATGAAAGTTTAATAACTAATGTTATTAAAATTTTCCACAAATAGGAAATAAAATTATTTGAAATACTCACTAACTGGTTAAAAGACAACGGAGAAATTATGTGCCAAGGCGTTGGTGCCACTTGCGAAATGGAAGGATATTTGTCCGGCATATTGCAATCACATACTTATTCCTTCCTTACTTAGCCGATCGATGCGAGACACACTTGAGACAAAGAAAATCATTTTCATTAATAATGAGATGCTATATGTATAAGGTTGTTCAGTGGATTATTGTATGAATGAAAATGTAAAACAATTAAGGAAATAATATATATACATGACAATTAGAGATTGACCTTCCAGCAGGCACGCCCTCTATATCAACATCAAAGGTCGCGCGTATTTCCTAGGTACGCTACTGCAAAATATCACTTTTTAAGAGGGTAATTATTAACATTAGCTTGTAATTGGGTAAAGGTTAATAAATACAACTATTTTAAAGAGTTTTTAATTAGAAAAGAATGGAAAGAAAGTAAACGTAAAACACAAAAACAATATAAATTTGCTGAATGATGTGAAAATAAAATGAATGCAATTACCAATATTTACACTGAAATATTTACATTTGTAATATAAAACTGTAAAAAAATATATGGAAATAAAAAAATTGAAATTTAGATATAAAAAGTGAGGAGTCAGTTTCATATTTATTTCTTTGCATCATTCGCTTGTATCTCTGAAATACAAATAGCAGATTCTCAGAGTCCTATCAAACCTCGAATTTCAAACTTTGATAACAGTTCGTCGAAAGGAGTTGAAAGAATGGACAAAGCCATGTTTTCTACCACCCTGTGTTAAAAAGACATAATTTGAAATTTTTCTCTAATATATCTCTCACATACACGCGCCTGCTGGAAGATTAATAAATTTATTCTTCCTAAATATCACACGAGAATGAGTGTCGTTCAATTAAACTATGATCTGCATTTTAAAATTGGATGCCAGCATGGAATTATAATAACTTATTAATGAATAATAGGACAGAAAATATCAAACACAGTTTAAAGAAAACATGCTTTTAAAGTTATTACCAAAAATTCTATTATTTTTTATCTTTCTGAGCAGAACATTCAGAAACATATCAGGTAATGTTAATTGGAAATTAGTTTCTTGCATATTCTCTACTCTTCATAGAATTTGAAGAAGTATGCAAGGCATAAGCTTGAAAGAATGCTATCTCTTCTGAGCAATTGCAAGTTTAAAACAATAACTGATTCAAGAATTTATTTATTGTATGTGTTTATGAAATACTAGTACAGAGCACTTGAAAAATTGTATTTTCCCCATCTGCAACAATTAATAGAGTCTCTAGTTTATTATACCATGTAAAGTATTTTCAGGTTTAATTATCCTATAGCTTATGAATAATTAATTAATGCATAGTAATTTTCTAACTAGCAATTTCGTTAATTACAATTACTGTAGAAGTATTGCTTCTTTTCGAATTCTTTTATAAAATTTTTCAAGGAAACCATATTGAAAACAATCAACTCTCCATTTTGTCTGTTTAACGAAACAGCATATTATTTTATGATAAGTAAACAATTATTAAGAATTAACAGTTATACTCATTAAAAGTAAATAATTACAGCATAGCAGTATTGGAATGGCTTGAACAGAAAAATACATTTTATCATTAAGGGAATGAACACTGGATTTTGCTCAAGTAAATAAATTATGTCTTCTGACAGTAAACGAAATTTGCAATCGTAAGTGGCATAGGTTTGATCTGAAAAGTCAATAACTGAAAATAAAACTCAACTTTAAAAATATCAGTCATAACGGCGTAAAAGCTGTATGTAAACTAAAATATTATTTACAATTTGGTTGACAAAATTAATTAAAAATGCTATATTTTATTCTTTCCCGATTGATGAATATTTTAAAAGACTACCAAAAAACTTTTCCATGGAAATGGAAAAGTTTGGATAGAAATGGCAGTTCGGATTTAATTACTTAAAAGTTTTGAAATCTGAATACGATGCATTCCACGGAATAAGGACATCTTTGTAGAAATATTAATGGCCAAAAGTAACCAAAATCTAAAGAAGGAACCTATCTACTCTAGCGTAAATATTATTTATCGACGATAAAAAAAAAGAGATTTATGATAGCAAATTCTAATAATATTTTAAATAGTTCATTTCAGAATCGTATGTATAATGCGGAGAAATTCAGTATTTAAATAATAAAAAGCACGTGTATCTTGCAAATTTATATAAAGAATAGGAGACTTTTGATTTTTCTTAAAAAGAAATCATGAAAAATATTTCATTTATCATTAAAAATACTCTTTTAAACAGTATTTTCTACTTCATTTCGAAAGTAGGTTTGATAATGTGTAAATAATTGAAAAATAAATAATTTTCATTGCGCGAAAGATATGAATAGATTTTCTGAAAATTTATTATAGCCACTTCTCCACTATTCTCATTTATCAGCTCATTTTGCGAAAAGTTTAAAACCCTAAACTTAGTAACAATTTTAAAATACATAAAACAGCGTGGAGTACGAAACCTCTTCCTGGAGAAATTATCAATTTGTAGTTATCTGATTTCGGAAATAGAACAAAATTAAGTTTAAATATTATAAAACTAATTACTTTCTCATTCTGTGTAAAATAGTAATATATTTTCTGAAACTTAATTTTAAAGCTTCTTTTACATTAATAACATTTATCAGTTCTTTACGTCAAAATTTACATCCCTAAGGAAACAGTTTTAAAACACATAAAATAGCGTGTGGACCCAAACCAAATTCCTACGAAATTATCAGTTTATACCCTTTTTTACTTTTATTATTTCATATAATTCTCTCCTAACAGATTTCACGCAGTTTGAAATTCGCAAACTGTTTTCACTAATCTGTGGAGAAAAGTGTAAAAATTATTGGAAGCACTTCGAAGAGATTTAACGGAAATAAAATCGCTTAAAAGTGGTGCACAAAGCCTATTACAGGCTGAACTTAATTTCATTATCGCGTTAAAAGTGTCAGGTAATTAAATATTCACACTCCATTAGCGTCCAGCATTAAATCCGGTTCGAACCAGTAATTAAATGTTATTAACGAGAAACCAGAAACGGTTCGCAATTAGAAAATGGTTAACTGACTGAATAAAGTGTGGAAATAATTGACTTCGTTAGGAGAAAAGTTGCTCCAGTGAAAGCCGAGAAGAAATTTTGTTTTTCATCAGCTGTTGTATATCGTGAAAACTAATCATTATTTGCCCTTAATTTCGTCTTATTTATTACACGGTACCTTGTTGTATGGTATTTAGGTTTTTCTAACTTTATGGTAATTCATTCCTTAGAAACATAGGAATTGTTGTAAAGGTTCATTGTCTCAAGATACAGCATTTTTTCGACGAAAATGATTTAATATAATTCAAATATTTATGGGTTTATAGATTAACTTGTTCCTCTTATGAAACGAGTTGATTTCTGAAAGCTCTTCAGATTCACTGTTATCGGAGTATATTTGCTATTTACTATGTTAATGAATTCTTGGCGCGAAATTGAATGATTCATGTCTTCGATTAAGAAAAGTCTCTAGTACAAATGATTTTCCAAAGCATTTCTCCATTTTAATCTTGTAACAAAATACTTAGTATTTGAGAACAAGAAAAAAAATTTTGCTGTTGATATTTTTATTGAAAGCAAGCAAATACAATACAATATTTTACTGAAAATAAAAATTATTTACTAATAAGTATGGAGAAAACTTTTGAAATTATTTTATAAATTTTTATTCGTATTTAAAACTTAACATGATAACTGGCTATTAATACGCTTTTACAGTTAATTATCTGATTTTTTAAATTTATTCTTTCAATGCACAGTTATATTTATCACTTTACTAATCTATACATATACAGGTTTTATTTTTGACTTTTCAGAAATATAATGATATGAGATTTTAAAAATTCTTAGAAATATTTGTTTGAAATTGCACTTAAATGTTTTTAATATGCTACCTATCTTCAGGGAATTGTAAACTTCTAAAACTTTATTCAATGTCGCTTATCCTATACTATAGCGATAACTTTGAATTAGGTCAGTCATGACAGCTACACTCCACACAAATAGTGGCATTCTATTTTGGAGCCAATCCATTAAGACATACCATTCTCGAGCTCTCCACGCAACGGAAATCCATCCAATACCAGTCATTCCTATCCCCGATCCCGCCTTCTCCGATTTCCTTGTTTAACCACTCACACTACGTCTGGTTAAACAAGCTGTTGCAAGGTCTCTGCCGGTGTTGTTTTATGGCCCGGCATTCCAAATAAAGCGGTTGGATATCTGGACTGGTTGTATATCCGATCTTCCGCTCCAAACTGCTACAATTATCATCGGTTTTTCGCACTGACGACCAATTTGGGTGTGGAGCGGTCATGAATGGCCAGCGGAAACTGAAAAGGACGCGAAAGATACACTTCAACTGCAGTCGATGCGCTTCTCCTGATTGAACGACCACCACGCAATGCAAAGGCGGACTGTGCCTCTTGCAAACTAACTTTATATCGAAGTGCCGCATGGAACAAGCTTTCTGTTACAGAGTTATGGTCAGGCATTGCAGGAAATAACTTATTTATAATTCACTCTCTGACTTTATCATCTATAGTGCTGACGACCCACTTATTTATGTGTTGATTTCTTCAACCGTACACGAATTGTTTTGTAGAGAGCTAAAACTTAACATGAGTGAGAGGTTGTCACGTTTTTTGACGAATATTTTTTCGACAGACGGCATATGACCAAGTATTACAGGAAAGTAGTATATATATCTTTTGACTTTTCAACGGGAAGAGATTTTTCAAAGGTATAGACACTGCCACTCTAGTATTACATGGAAATTGGCCAAAATTATTCAGTGGTGAGAAAAATAAAGTCTTCAGGTGCGCAAATTCCATGCCATCATCTGACATACTGAAAATATAATTACTGTTTATGTCAGTTTCTTGTGACTGCACTTCTTTCTATAGACTGTTGTTAGTTACTTGCCTTTCAATATGTATGTGAAATTTTAAATATGATTCTCCATAAAATGCTCATTTTTGGTCAGCTTTAAGACAGCGTTTTGCTAGTGATGTTATTTGTTGGTATATAGCATATGTTTGAGCCAGAAATGATATTTACAAAATAGAATTATATCATAAAAGTAATAATATATTCAGGGTGATGAAGGTCCGGATACATTATGAATATTACATTTATGACCTTCTAAAATACGCAATTTCAGGATTTGTAAAATGTAGATCTATAATCTAGATGCGTTTGTCATCACTAAATATCTCTGATATAAGTTTAAAAAAAACACTGAAAATAACCTCTTTAAATCTCTGGATTAACGCCAAAATTCCAGAATCAACCTTTTTAGAATACTGCCACCAATAATAAAGACTTCCCATCCAGAGGAATTGGCTGAGAAAATCCTCGGTTTCCCAAATCAGCACACCGATAATCCGCGCCGCTCATTATCCCCAAGGTCCATTCCTCTCCTCTTACCTGACTACTGCCTCATCGATTTCGCGGGAAATGGTTAAATAATTGGTATCATTAGGGAAGAAACTCGAGAGACAAAAGCGAAATAACATGCTCTTGGCTTCTTCTAACTCTCTCCTTAATGGCTTGTAACCATTTTGGCAACATCTTCCGCCAGGCAAGTAAAGTAATTAAGATGCAACCGAAATGGTCCACGAAATGAAGAAAGAAGGTTCTCTCTTTCGCGTGTGATAGGGGATGAAATGACGGTTCCTTGATGGCTCGGATATGTGATATCTGTTCTTTTTATTCATATTTCAATCTGCGAGGAGTTCCTTTTCGTTCGCGGGGAAATCACGTCTATGTGCCGTTAAGGTATTACTTTTTGAAAATCTTCTTTAGTGAATGATGATGCAACAAGCTTTGTTTAATGTTAATAAAGGAGATTTCTGCTCTTCTGTGACTGAGTTTTGTCATGGAATCGTCTTACATTAACCGTGATCGTATCATTATCTAATTATCGTATTATCACTAATGTATAATTCTTTTCGAAACTATGTAATTAAATATTATTTGTGTCATCAGCAATATGTATCTTGTAATAAAAAAACTGTTGCAAATTACTTAATTCCTATGAATTTACGTTTACTCAAGGAATTTTGTTATTCATTCTTACTTATCATGATTATTCGAAATTTTAACGATCAGGAAGAAAGCAGATATTTTTATGTGCATATATAAAATTAAAATATTTTTAAAAATACTGCGATATTTGTGAGGTTTCACTGCATTATTATTTGATTAGAAAATAGGTTAACATAAAGCTCCATAGCAACCTTTGCCTGGAAACTGTGAATAAAATAACAACGATGAACATCATGTTTACTACATATTCAAATGACTGGTGACATTAACTTGTAAAACAGGCAGTTAAAACTTATTCAAGCGCTGAACTTTCTGCATAAATTAAAAGAGCCATACACAAAATATTGCTAAATTTCTTACAATATAAATGAATAATCGGTAGATTTAAGAACCGGCATAACAGAAATTAGACCTCAATGAAAATTCCATATCAAGTGAAAATCTACGGTAATCATTTCAAAAGATGCGAAGAAAAACAGTTCATAAACTTATAAGAAGTTAAGCTGATTGAAAGAGATACAAACATTTTTTTCTAAAGTTCGCTAAATTAAAAACAAAACATATCATATTTCATCCGAATAATTATTAAACCAAATGGGAATAATCTATTAATTTCATACTGTGATCTTAGTGGATGACATATCTCTAGATTCTTTATAATTGTAAAGTAAATTTTTGTTGAGAAACATCGCTGAAGAAATTTTATTCAAACACTTCCCCTAAGAATATATATTGCTTTAAAAGAAGTTTTACTTTTTCTTAATACCCACAAATATTGATATTAATTTAACTTTAATCCTCTTCTAAAGAGAGAGTCTCTTACAAGTTTTATCTTAAAATGCATAGTCTTTAAAATGCTTTATTGTCCGCTTATAACCGGGTAAATTATTTTCTTTGATGTTTATTAAAACTAATTCTTTGCTTCCATACCAATTCTCCAAAGAAATCGAAATTTTTCATGAACTACAACTCCAGTTAAAACCTATCATAAGCCTTGCTTTCATCTGATATTAAAGTTAAGGCTGGGACAACAAAAATAGTTAGGATACATTAAAAATTAATCTAATTCCTTCATTCCGAAATTTCTCAAAAGATAAATATTAATCTAACTTATCATTTCTTTATATGTTTGAAACTTAATCTTTTGCAAATACTGGGACAAATTTGTATGGGACAATAATTTTCCTGGTTTATTAAAAAGAAACTACTGTTTATAGTATATTAATATCTTTTCTCGCAGTTTTATTTGTTACTAAGTACAAAGTTCAAGCGCCAACTATAACTAAAAATTGCATTTTTTGCGACAGTTGTAATGTAAGAAAAACAAACAGTGCACAAAGAGACTGAAAAAAAGAAAAAGAAAATAAAATTTAAAAAAATGGCCAAAAGACCGAGGGGAAAAGGAACTGCTGGAATTCTTCGTCTTCTAAAACAGCAGCTGTTCACAGATGAAGCAGCCACAACACTCAAAGCAAAAAAACAAATGTGGGGATAAATTTTCTTTCCGTCGCTTATTGACTTTGTTCTGCGCCCAATCCCAAGGTTTCTCTCCTACTTTCATCATAAGAACGACACTTCGTAATTCCTTTTTTACGCTGTTACCTTTTCTTAACCTTCTACTTGATATTTTACTCTTATTTGCTTTTCTTTCCTTTTCTTCTTTCAATGCGACCGTGTGCTTCAGATCTTGAGATTCGGTAGACGTCAAGTTGAAAAAATTGGCTCTATTTTTCTTCACGTTACGAAGCTGCTAACTGAACCATCTGAATCAACTCAAGAATGAATTACTACATCTCTGCCTCGTTCAACTTTGTTGAAGTTTTCTCGGATTCCATTGCATTGCAAATGAAATATCGTAAAGTTTCTTTTGCGTTCTTTTCTCCAAGAGTTTAAAACATTTGGCGATATTTTCTTTCCCTGCAGAAATAAAGAATCAAATCCTTCTGAGATATTTGAAGCATTATTGTAGGATTTTCCATATCGTTTTGGTTACACATTTTGAGAACATATTATTTTAAATGAAAATATCTGAAACTGGATATTTGTGCCTTGTTGAAGCTATTAAAATATTTTTGGATGCCCTTGCTGTTTGCTGCTTTATCTATTATATTTTTAATAGTGTCTTTAACATTTAAATTATCTATATGAAAAATATGGGAATATGAATCACTAAAACTAGTGTTAAATCTTGTGATTTTTTTAACCCTCTGAGCGCCCAATTATTTTGAACTTTTAGCTATCAGGTTAGAAAACTTATCTTTTATAGTAAATGAATCTATCTCTTTTTGTATTTAATTATACCTTTGAAATCTTAAGAATACTTTATCCATGATTGTTTAAGAAAATATGAATAAGAGCTATCTGCTTTTAAACTGAACATGAAAACGGAAAAAGACATTTGAGCCACTCGGAGGGTAAAATAAACATCATTATTTATTTTGTCTGTACATTTAAAAATATTTATATTTCAAGGTATCAGCATAAAGAAAAATTATAATTTCTATTTTATATCATAATTTTTCATATTGTCTGGTAGCTGTAGATTTCACCATTGATAACTGCGGTAATTGCATGAACGAAATGATAGAATTTAAATTATATGGAAATACCTATAAACCGTAATTTTTTATATTTCAGATAATTTTATGAACAAAGTAAAAATATACTTGTCTTAAATTTGTAATTTAAAAAAGTTTTTCTGTTCCTATTGTGCTTCTAATTCGAAATATGTCTTTAACAAAATAAACATTAAAAATTTAAGAACTGATATGTAAAAAAATTGAATATAAAAACATAACAAAAGAAGTCATCATATTTTTCCAGGTATGTTGATCATGATCATAATAAAATACGTACAATATTAACTCTAGAAATAGGTGTAAAGTTCTCAGAATTTCATGTTTAAACTAGGAAATATTTCTATGAATAAGATATAAAATTTGAATTTCTAAATTTAGAGCTCTCGAATTTTGCATTATTTTTACTGAATATGTTATATTCGAAAATATGAAATGGGTTGACTATTATTTGAAACGTATTCATTATTATACAAAATTTAAAAAAAAGGGTCTTTATGATGGAGTATATAAAATACAACGATGCAAGATTTTATGCAATGTTATGTATTGATTATCTACATTGGCAATCAATGCTATGAAATGAAATAATTAAGGATGTGGATAAACACATTTTAAAGAAATAGAATACCTCCTGTTTTAAATTCGTGTTTGGCTGATTAATTCTTCTATTGTTTCTGGACTGATTTTGTGCCAGTTGACTAGTAGTATGAAATTTATCTTCTTCTCTTTGTTTCCTTTCTCATTTAATATATTCGAACTGTTAACATATTTATTTTATTTAAGCATTTATAGATATAATTGAAAAAAGTACAGTCGAATTAATTGTTGTTCAAACTCTTAACCCTTTGCATTCCGAAAGATAATAAGATGTCTAATTATACATGTGTGGGTGTTTGAATTGATTTAGAGCTTTAGGAAGCAGAGAAATATTATTATTAATTTGTTTCAATTCCTAAAAATTAAACTGCGTGTTTTTGATATTATATGGTTTTTATAATAAGAGCTATCAAACAAGAATGTGTAAATAATGCATCATTCAGAATGTCGAATCAGAGAGTTAAATCCCACTTATGGCTTAAGGATTATCTCACCGATGAATCATAAGGATCAAAGCTTTATTTTAAATTTTATGAAGTTATGTGTCTGATTTCCCTGATAGACATATTTTTCGATTTAATCGCCAACAGATTTAATGTTTCAATTCTAGACTAACTGACAAATATTTAACTTCATGAAGGACTTTTAGGACAATAAAAAATAGTCTTCAAAGAGACACAGTACTAGCAATAATGCAACTGTGAAAATATAAATTTTGAAAGGGAGTATTTAATATTAGAGAGATGATTTATAACAAGCTTACGGAATATTTTGATCCTTTGGGTTCAATTTTTAGATATGTCTCACACCTCCATCATAATTGAACTTCCTCATACTATTACATAATTGAATTGATACTCAATCTACACTGACGAGCCAAAACATTATGACCATCTCCACATTTTTCAATGAACTCGTCTGGATGACGTGGAGGGCACGTGGTTAAGTGAGAATGGTATTTAACTGCTGCTGGAGAAGGTAAGTAATCATTCTTGCACTTACTTTTGCGAGTGATGGGAAAGGCTGCTGATCTAAGCGAATTTGATAGAGGGCAGACCGTAATGGCCCGAAGACTCGGAACGAGTATCACCGAAACTGTACGACAGGTAGGTTGTTCACGATCTACTGTTGTTAGTATTCTGTAAAGTGGATAAATGACGGTGGCACCAGCATTAGACGCCAAGGTGTTGGTCGTCCACGCGTCATCAAAGAAAAAGGACGTCGGAGACTGTCCCGCTTGGTAAAGCAAAATCGGCGCCAGACAGTGGCTCAGCTGACAGCCCAATACAATGCAAGTGTTTCGGAACACACAGTTCAGCGGACACTGTTGGATATGGGACTGTGCAGCAAACGTCGCACTCGTGTGCCTTTGTTGACCAAGCGTCATCGTCAACTACGCCTACAGTGAGCCCTGGAACAACGAGACTGGACCATGGATGAGTGGAAGAGAGTTGCCTGGTCGGATGAATCCCGATTTCTCATTCATCACGTCGATGGTCGTGTCAGGGTACGCCGTCTGCCAGGCGAACAGTTGCTCCCCTCTTGTACAGCAGGTCATACACAGACTGGTGGTGGAGGTATTATGCTTTGGGGGACGTTCTCATGGGCGGTTCTGGGACCCGTAGTTGTGGTAGAACAGACCATTAAAGCTTCGAATTATCTGAACATCATTGCGGATCAGTTGCACCCTTACATGGCGTTTGTCTTCCCAACTGGAAATGAAATCTTCCAACAGGACAACGCCCCATGTCACAAGGCTCGGATTGTGTTGGAGTCGTTCGAGGAGCGTACTGATTAATTCCACTTAATGTCCTGGCCACCTAACTCACCGGATCTTAATCCGATGGAGCACATTTGAGATGTCATGAAACGGCAGCTTAGAGCTCAAACATCACCACGCCCGACTATCTCGACTTTGCGTGACCGCTGCATAGACATTTGGTACAACCTGTCTCCATTCATGTACCAAAAACTTGTGGCATCTATGCCCAGTAGGGTGGATCGAAAATTCAAAGTGTGGATGAAATAATCGGCATAGGGTGCAAAAGTTGTCTTTTAAGTGTACTAGCATACATGCAAAATGTTTTTAACTTTGTTTAATATCTTCCGGTGCCCCAAAACGCTTAAATATTTGAAAAAAAACGTTTTTTATGCAAATTTCGAATTAAAAATTAAAAATGTGTTAAAGAAACGATTTTACAAGGAGAAAAGTAGAGGAGAGGGCGAAGGAATGATAAAAAATATCAACAAAAATTGGAAAATTATCGCACTGAAAAAATATCGTGTTTGTTCGATATTGCATTTTGTAAGTGTACAAATTTCGATACATGTATATTTCAAAAAGACATGAACATTACACTTGCTGAGCGATTGTTTATAAAAGATCGAATATTAGAAAGGAAAATGGTTATTGGAGATGTGGATGTAATTGCTACTGGAAAAAAGAGAAAAGGAAAAAAGAAAACAGATGGGAGACAAAAGAATAAAACGTAAAATGGTTAAAACTGATGCTGCTCATGCTCATTCAATGGAGCTATTCTTCGTCCTTGTATACAGATACGGATCTAATTACCTTGGAATATCAATCATAAAATCGTTTAGATTTCCTTACCTTAGCAATGGAATGTGATCGATACGGAGTTTCAGATAGAACAGCTACTTCATTTGCCAGTGCTGTTCTACAAGACATTGGAATTGTACACGAAGGCGAGGCTTCCCATGTGGTAGATCGCAATAAAATTCGTAGACAGAGTAAAAAGCTTTAAAATGTGGTTGCAAAGTCTACTAAGTTAACAGTGTCTTGGTCTCTTTTAACCGGATTATAACCGGATAACCGGATGGGAGGAAAGAAAACACAAAAAAGCTAATTAAGGTACTACCCAAAGACCACGAAAGAGGAGCATTACACTCTTATAAACGAACCTACCTGTGTATATCGGACATGTTACTGCTGCAACAGGAGGAGCTAAAGCCATAAAAGAAGCAATACTCAATTTTTTGGAACACATAACATGCGATTAAATGGGCTAACAGTAATTGGATGCAATGGAACAAATGTTAATACTGGGCACAAGGGAGGTATTATTCGCTTGATGGAACTTGCCTCAATAGACCATTACAATGGTGAATTTGTTTGATCCAAACAAATGAGTTACCCCTCCGTCATCTACTAAATTCTTTGGATGGGCAACAGCTGATCCTAAAGAATTTTGTCGACCACTTGGTAAAGCAATCAAAACCTACGAGGAGCACTTGTAGCTCCTTTTTCTTCAATAAATGTGTAGAATATGCCACATAATATAGACAGAATGGTTCTCAGCAATGATCAGCAATATCTATATGATATTTGCCTAGCCATATCACGCGGTGAATGTTATTCTGACCTGGCATTAAGAAAGCCTGGTCCAGTTGTTCACTCAAGGTGGCTAACAATTGCAGGTAGAATTTTAAGGTTGTATGTGGTCACAGAAAAACCATCTGACAATCTTATTATTCTTGCAACATATATTATGAAGGTATATGCAACCTGTATGGTTCCATGTCAAGACAAACCTTCCATAACAGAAGGAGCGCTGCATATTTGGAGACTTATTTCATTTTCTAGATATTTGGAACCCAATTTAAGAAATATAGTACACACTTTTATTCAACGAAATAGCTTCTTTTGTCATCCAGAAAATTTGCTATTGTCAATTCTCACAGATAACAGAGAGAATATAAGGTCTTGAGTACGACGAACTAATTTGTGCTAGAGATGAAAACAGAGGATCATCAGAATAAGAATTTTTCAAGTACTAAAAATAGACTTTAAAGCAAAGGATTTTTTTGCACTTATTAACTGGCAACGAGTTGGACATTTGAACCACCTCTTTTGATGAATGTGCCATTTAAAGAAATTGAGGCTATGCTAAAAGTTAGACGGAGGAATGGTCAAAATATCCATGCCATACCCAAGCTGTAGAAAGGTGTTTTCTCATAGTGTTTGAAGCGTCGGAAAGTGTATATGGAGAAGAGAAGATACACGGCTTCATATTGAATAGGATACAATCAAGTCTTATCAAGCATTATAATACAAAAAGGATTACATCCTTTAGAAATACGTAAATCTTCAAATTAATAGAATTATAAAATCTATGATTAAGTTCACTTTTTATAAGTTTTGTGATTTATTGCTTTGACTATTAAATTTATACTTCATGTATTATTATAAAATTATAATTATTTATAAGTTTACACTTTAATACTTGAATAATCTGCCAATTTTTCAAATATTTTTCATTAATTCACAATTTTTAATAGATATTTGTAAAAATGTCAATTTTTAACTTTTTGGGGGGCTTTCGGGCCACCAGAAGATATGAATGGTCTTTAATAATAATAAAAAAACGTAAACTAATATACCCAAAACAAAACTTTCTTACCCGGCGCTAAAGGAAATTTTGAAAATATTTTTTTATAAATTTCACCCAAAAAATGTCATTTTTAACTATTTTTGGGGCACTTGGGGCACTGGAAGATATGAATGGATTTCAATAAAAAAAATATATGTAAACTAATATACCTAAGACACAACTTTTCCACCCCATGCCAAAAATAATTTCAAAGCAAAACAAAAAAATTGTAAATTTTCATAAAAAAATTCAATTTTTAACTATTTTTGAGGCGCTTGGGGCACCGGAAGATATAAATGAATTTCAATAAAAAAAATTATATAAACTAATATACTTAAGACACAACTTTCCCGCCCCATGCCAAAAAGAATTTCAAAAAAAAATTTTTTTCCTATACTTTTCGATCCACCCTAATGCCCAGGCTAGTTGCAGCTGTTTTGAAGGCCAAAGGAAGCGCAACAAGTTATTGAGTAGGTGGTCATAATGTTTTGGCTCTTCAGTGCATATCTATTTCACAGAATCGCAAATATTTTGTAATTGCAGTAAAATTGCACGGAACGATATTTAACACATCCATTACAGCCAAATAAGAAGGGGTTAAAAAAAGAATTTAAAGCACGAACTTTTTATCAAAACTATAAGAAACCACTTAAAAGAAATCAATTGCTTTAAAACATTCTATAAGACAGGATAATGGATATTAACAAGATAATGGAGTAGTGTCTGTGTAACTATGTTGTTATCACTTGTGAAATAAAAGATATATTCCCTAATAACACAAATTGCACTTCAATATATTTACGATATCTTCACGATATTGTACGACATTCAGAATATCGAACAACGTTCTGAAGTTATCGAGCAATATCTTGTGCTAATAGGGTTGGTACGGTATAATGCAAGCGAACAATCCACATGAAATCTTTAATAACTGCTGATGAAAGGTATACATACTTGAGACAAAAAGAGATTATGTTCATTAAAATTCAGACGCTTAATGTGTTGCGACTGGTACAGAGGAATAGTTAATTAATGTGAAGGAATATATATATATATATATATAAAGATTATCATAATTGTGAGACAGAATATATTTAATTGAGTACTGATAGAGAGTATATGAGAATTTTATTGCCATTTAAAAATATGATTTAGATTTTGAAATAAAATGTTAATTTTTAACAAATATTTAGAAAGATAGTAACTGCTAATGAATTTTATTCGAATAAATAGTTAAATTTGCTTATCCAAAGATTCTTTAAAATGTTAAATTGAAAATTCTATTCTTAATTTGTAAACAAAAAAAATTGCGTTAAGTGATTTTAAATTAGTAAATGATATTTTAAGAATACGAATGGATAGATATAATTATTACCGTTATTAATTTTTCACAAATAAAGCAGTCTTCCTTTTTATCTAAACTGAAGATATGCGCTCTGACTTTTGCTGAGATGTATAAGAACAAATATTAGATAAAGTTAATTGAATATTAATTCCTTATGCAATCATATATCTCATCATATTTTCACGAATTTTGTAACGTCTTGTTTGTAAGAATATTTTATTATATGAAAATTAAAGAATTCAGCAAAATAATTCATTTACGAATTTGTTTATGGTCTAGATTTAAGAAATGCCACTGGAGAAATGAAATATTCATATTTAATAATTAATACTGCAGTTAGTATTCAATACGATGCAATAGACTTTTATAGTAAATTAGTCTTTCAAAAATTTATATTTTATTGGCAGATAGTTACGCAGAACGTGTTAAACTTGAAAAAAAAAAATCAGAAACGATTTAGGAATATTGCATCTTGGCTACAAAACAAAATGAAAAGATTGATCTCTCCAGTTCGACTGTTGAATACAATATTAAATTTATATTAATTCAACAATTTATTTATGGAAACATTGGGCATTTGTGGATGATAAATACAACTTTCTTCATTAATTTTTATAACTTTACATATCTTAAATTTAAGAATTGATATTTTCTCATCAATATAAATCCCAAAATTTGCTTCTAAAATTGAATAAATATTGTGAAACTTACAGTTTTACTTAAATTTCTATATTAAAATGTCCTTTATTTATAATGAGATGCATTCCTATATTGAACCAATTTTTGATTTCCTTAAAATAAAAGTATTGTGATTAGATTTCTATAATTCAGAACAAAAGTTATATTCTAGTGTTAGTTGGTAAACATTTTTCCGAGACTTAAAATTCATTTTCAGCCTCTTTTATAAGATTATCTATAATATAATCATCGTCCGAAGTCACTAACGCTCGGGAAAGTGGGTGTGGTTACGTGCCAATCACACCTGCAGCGTGGAGTAGAGGGTTTGAGGAACAGGGGGGGGGGGTCTTAGAATTCGGAGAATGGTTTGGAGTCCTTGCGGGTTTTGAGAAGGGAAGTGAATTTCCCTTATCTTTGAAAGAGCGTTCCCGTAATTTTGAGTTCTCTCTATCCCACTGGTCTAACTCATAAAGAAAGGCAAAAACGCCTTCCATCTGTAAGCGTATTTCATATTATGCCTGACAAAAGCATGACTGCAACATAATTATTGTATATCAGTGTATGATATCAGGTAAGTGGCAACAGTAGAATGTGTGCTACTTTGAATTTGATTTTTAGAAAAGAGTCTAGAGAGAGAGACGATTACGAGAAGTGTTGATTACGGTACGATTGAACAGAGTTACGTTGTATGCAGTTACGAAGTGAAATGGTTGTGCTTAATAAATGTTTTGTTTTAAAAGAAGTCTTATGAATGTCAATCGAGAAGCCAATATATCTTTTTCAGAATACCGTGAACGTATTCATCAGCAACAAAGTCAGGATATTGTAAATCAATCTCTTTATTTTTGTGAAAGTCAAGTTGAAACATAGCACTGCTATTGACACAAAACGAAAGTTAGTGTCAGTCGATTCAACAGTTTTGTTCTTCATACTTCTATTATTGCTTAAGAATTCTAGCAATCTACATCAGATTTTCTTCAAAAATTTTCGTTAGTAAATCTGTGACAATCAAATCTGAGATATTATTGGCAAGCAAAAAGCCAATGTCAGATCGGCACGAATCTTCTAGTTTTTAAATTAACTTTTATATATCAGCTCATTTATCGTTAAAAAGTTACAATCAAAACATTCAAACAGTTTGAAAACACAGAGTGAGTACCAAATCAAATCTTCTCGACAATTGCAGTTTATAACGTTTTTTTTCAACGTAACAGGCTTCAAGCTGCTTCATGTTCGAGAAATCTTTTCACTTATATGTGTGAAAAGGTGCCAAAATAATTAAAAGCGCGTCTGGGACAGTTAGCGGGAATAAAATTGTTTAAAAGTGGTGCACAAAGATCATTACAGGATGAACGTAATTCCATTATCGCGTTAAAAGCGCGAGATAATGAAATATTCGCACTCCATTAACAGCCTGCTTGAAATTCAGTTCGAACTAGTAATTAAAGGTTTTAAACGAGAAACCAAAAAAGGCTCTCACTTTGAAAGTGGTTAACTGAGTGGGTATACAGGATAATTGCCTTAGTTAAGAGATAATTGCTTCATCCAAAATATGGTTAAGAAAGGCTTTTTCTTTCTTTATACTGTTGAATACCGTGGAAAATAACTATTACAGTCCGAAATTCTGCATTATTTATTCCAGATCATAGCGTACTGTTTCGTTCTTTTAATTTTGAGGTATTTTATCTCTTAGTACGTTTAAAGATGTTTTGATTCATAGTCGAAACATTCAATATACATCTTGAGCAGAAAAAATTTATTAGATTTCTGCCTTAATCTATTAATTGACTTCATTAGATTAATTTGTATATTTCGTTATCAATTTTTATAGCCCTAGAAATTCTCAAGCGTTTATTATAGCTTTTATCTCCCATTTTTTTCATTTTATGATGCAATTGAGTTATTAGCGTGTGCTAGTATGATTAGCATTTTTCGACTGAGAAGAATTTCGTAAAAGTAATTTCAGAAAAAATGGTGATTTTTCTTTTCATTTGCAAGAATACATCTAATTTCTTAAAAGCAACTGAGATACTTAATTATTTTCTTAAGCATTTTTATTTACAGAATATTTCACTGAATATCAATTTTCCACTTAAATTTCTCGAGAAAATATTTAATTGCATTTTTAAAAAAATGTTGGTTAATGTAAATTAAATAGTGTTCTTACAAGGAAAATGAATTAATTATTCGTTTTGTATACTTTTATAATTGACGATGCATTAAGATTTTACTTCAGTAATCATGGATGTGAGCTATAGATTTTAAGAGATTTAAATACATTTATTATCAGTATGCACTATTAAAGTATCAGATATCTATCGAAACTCTAAATTTCTTCTTGGATGATTATAGTCATATCTATTTAGTTCTTTTTTAAATCCTGTGATCCTTTTCAAAATTGTCGTTGTCTCAAAAATTGGCTGTTAATTTTAAAAGAGTATTTAACTATTTATTGCTAAACTAAAATTTGTATATATGGGTATGTTCTACAAGTTTCACTCCCATTCTTCTTTTATGTAAATGTCATTGTAAAAAGTATGCTAGTACTACAGTTACTTTCGTTTAAATATAAATTGTATTGTTTTATTCTTCACGTAATACAAATTTTTACACTTTATACATAACACCACTCCATGCCCCTGCAACTATAACCATAAGGTTATTTAAGCAAGCAGTGTAGCGGTCATAAAATGGAAGAAAATCACAACACACGAGGGTGTGACCTCTCTTAAAACTTGAAAATTCTCTATACTGCTGCCTAGTTAAAAACGCAACAAGTTTACAAATGTTTACGTGAGCAATAGGAAGGATTGCTATTGTGCTATACATTATAAAAATATTTTGGAAACACAGAATAAAATAAAACTTTGAAAAAATCACAAAATTATACAGTTATACATGAAATAACTGGACAATAATGAAAACTAAATGCAACGGAAAAACTATACGAAGAGTAAAAAATATATTCAAAAACAGAAAATGAAATAAAAAAGATGAAAAACAAATTAATACAATAATAAAAATAACAAAAAAATGTACACAAAAATAGAAAGATGAACCGCACATTGTTTAAGTTCGATTTTGAAGAAGAGTTAGCTGATTGGACTCGAAGGAGAAACACGGTGGATTTTGAAAGAAAGTCCTGAAAGAACCACTGAAGCAGTTCTGAGTTCATTAAGGGAAATGGGCTGAAGAGGAAGCGAAGTTGAATGTTGAACTGGAGAAACGAGACCTTCCATCTCCAAAGAAAAGGATGGAGAGATGAAGATGCAGTATGGATTGCTTTTAAATTCCCTCATCGTAGGAGAAAGAGGATGTTCGGTTACAGAAGTTACTATTTATGAAAATGTTGGCCAAGATTGTGGGAATGGGACTATAGCATTGGACTCAACTGAGAAGACTATTGAAGGAAAGAAAAAAACAATCAATTGGCATCTGCACGGAAAAGGCTGGTTTCTCTTTGGAGAAAGTGGAGCAAATTATTTATCTTCCTTCTTGATGTTGAATTGTTGCCTATGATGCGGAACCTTACTGGCTGATGTTGTTGGATGTGTGGTGCAATATGGTAGGAGGTTGTGAGGACGCAAACCGTAGCATAATGGATTGGAGTGCCGAATCCCCCATAAGAACAGAATGAGGTTTCGGCAAGATTGAATCTTTGGAGAAACGAATGGAAAGGTCCATGTCCTGTTGAAAACAGAACTTCTTTGCATGTCCAGTTGATTGGTTAGAAGCTAACTTTGGGAATTACGTTGTGAATGAGCCTTCCAGTATCTCCATCATCCCAAGCCATTTGCCAGGTGACCATATAGAGGAAAGTTTTCTTCCTTTTTTTAAAAAAAATTTCTTGGCGGTTGTTTTAGAATTGACTGAATAATTTAAAACTGTGCTGAGATGCCGAGGAGATTAGCTACAATTGCGCCACACTTTTGAAATTTCCAAGCCATAGGAAGACTTATTTAGAGTGTATTAAGCCCACATACTTTAGTTAATTGTCAGCAATACTGGGTCTGTAGCCTGCGATCGTTCTACCCCGAAATTGAAATTCTATACCCATGTTGCCTTAATATTTGGTGTCATATACTGTTATTTCGAAATAAGAATATAGTTTGGACAGGAGGACAGCGGCTAAGGTGGGTGTCTTTTGACCGAGGATCAAATTTAAAACATCAGCCACAAAATAGACCTTGTGCAGCTTCAAAACTGGCTTTTAACGAAACAGAGCTAAATTTCTCGGCAGAATATGCCTCTATACGGTGCGTATTCTCTTTCTTTAGTGGTTCGTTACTGTCTTGTAAGGAGTCTGAGATAAATTATTGGCGGTTTGATCATTTGAGTCTTGTGAAAATATTCATCAAATGTGTATGCCCGGAATACATTGAATATCGTCGTAGATCAAGAATTCTTATTCTATTGTGGTGCATAGGACAGACCTCATGCAACCAATTCATCTATCGGAGAAAATACATTGGCCGTTATAGATAGATCAATGAATTTCTTAATATAAAAAGTTACAACAGCAAATCAAATCAAACATTCCATAATTCTATGAATAAGTAATGTATGAAAGCATTTGCGGCCAACTTAAATTTATGTTAAAATCGACAGTTATATGCAACCTGTAACCCTTAAGCAGTTTAAACCTTGCAAAAATATCATTACTGAACAAATTTTACAGATTGCTACTGTATATTCTGAGACTTTTTTAATTTTTATAAACAACTCCTTTGTAAAGATTTAAAGGTACAATATCGCGGGCGTTTCAGGAACCAGATTAACTGGCTAAACAAGATACTTCTTTTAAATCTAATGTACAAAGTGAAATGATGAATCTTTGTACAAAACCTAAATAAGTTGGAAAAAAATACCAATCATTCCCCCAAAATTTTATAATTTTTAAAAACATAATTCCGTTAGTGTACTGAAAAGGATAAATTTTTATCTTAATTATTTTCTATATTTTAGCTTTTAATTTATTATTATGTTTTTAAAGGAATTTCGAAGACTATTTTTCTCAACCTCTCTAGCAAGTGGTGCCAATGGCATTAAATAAAAATTTACTTAAATATCATTTATTCTATTTATTTAAGTTCTTAAAATATTAAAGAACCGTATTGTCATCGAGAATACGAAAGTTTAGAAAATTTCCAAAATCTACCACGTCATTACGTTAGCAATACATCGATTACATCTTTACTAACATGAAATAAATCAAATTAAATGAAAGTGCATAAAATTCTAATTTACGGAAAGTAGTAAACTTTAATATAATTGCTTTATTGTCTCAGATAACAGACTAAGTTTATAAGATAATTAATGTATGGATTCCCTTCATGGAAACACGCGCCGGTTTTTCAGAGATTAAATTTCGTTAAATAGGGATACTACATTCTTAATATTAATTTTGCACAGGAATTTATATTCAATTTCTCAATAATATGCTCTAATAAATAATGCTTTTGTATCATGCAAGATCATTGAAAGAATATTAATTCTGCATGGAATAAAAACACACACAGGGCTTCCATGACCTGCAATTCCTGCA
>BGPR01000244.1:372409-547341 GCA_013235015.1 Araneus ventricosus
TAGAGAATCCTTTTAACCTACAACATATCTCGGTTTTAATTCATAGTTCTAGTATCCTAGAGTAGTCTTTCAAAGTAAAAATAAAGACCATCGACAAAATCAATGTTCACGAAGAGGAAAGGTACTTGGAGTTATTTCTTTTATATGTTAAAGTATATTTGCCAACATTTTTTGGTTCAACTCGTAAAAATATTTTTAGGTTAAATTAAGCAACCTATTTTAGTTGAACTTGCTTTATATTTTACCCATAAGCTGAAAGAAATGTTATATTGAAGTTAAAATACCCCAAAAATTAAATAATTCTGTAATATCCGGATATTTTCAATGAATTAAAATACAGTCAAAGTTACTCAGGAATTTCATAAACTTACATTTTAACTATTCCAAGAATTCATAAATCTTACTCCAATTAAAAGGATCAAACCGATAAAGATTAAAGATTTTACGCTACGGTTTTTCAAAACATTTAGTTAAATAAATAGTTTGTATTATTTATTACTTCAAACAGACACGTCGAAACATCTACAACAGGATTAATTGATGCAGAATGATCAATTATCTGGCTTAAGTCTTCATCAAAATAATGATGTAAAACTTTCAAGCCTTTTCGGACCAACTAATTGTGGTTTACTTTTATTTTTCCATACAGTAATCACATCCATATCACTAATCCTCCTAATTAGAGATATTTAAACTTGTCTTTTAGTGGAATAATGATGTCTGGAACAAAATCCCTTTCAAATACCGAGATCCGTTGAACTGCTTTTATCGCTAATAAAGTTAACGAAAGATTCCTCAGGAGATTAAAAAAATAATAGTTTTCAGTCTGAAGATTACAATGAGATAAAATTAAGTGAATCTTCTTTCTGCTTCAAAGTAGTAGTTCAGTTATAGTAACGTCCCGTTTTGAAGCAACACGAAGGCTATTTTGGGACGGAATTCATAATTTAAAACTGTGGACAGATGACGAGGAGAACACCCGAGCAGGCACTACTCTCTCTAAAATTCCGCACCACACCTGTCCGTTAGTCCCGACAGTAGATGACTTTTCCAATTTCCGAGTCTCTCCGCAGTTTTGGAAACCTGTTGCCACGTTGTCAATGCCCTAACGGTTGTTTATATTTTTTGGGGGGGGATGGGGCTATGCATTCTACTTTTTGACCTTGTTTTTATTTTTAGACTGCAAAATTTCATTCCTTCTCCTCTCCCATTGGCCGTTTTTATCCTGTATAGGACATGAAGTAATTTTTTACTTGCGCAGTTTTACTCAAAAAAACATTCTGTAATTGATAATTTGATATTCGCTTATGAGAGGGACGTGCATTACCGTTGACTAACGGAATTTATTCCATTCTACGTCAGAAGTAATTATTATTATTAATTTATGTATTTTTAATTCTATGTTTGGTACAGTTTTTATTTGTATTTTGTGAGTGGTTTGATGTGTAATATTGTTTGTGTGTGTTTTGTTTTTATACTTGGGATTTCAATATTTGACTTTTTTATATATCTGATTTTTTTGCTTTTTTTTCAATACTTATCTATTTTTATATATTTTTACTGTTCCTTGCTTGCCCGAGCAGTAAATCAAGCTATTTTCTCCCCACCGAGGTGGGTCGAACAATGTTTACACTCCTAGCTCTCTTGTATTTAAAATTACTGCCCCTGTTCGCGCAATGCCTGTATCATCTTATTGTATCCAATAAATCCCGTCCTCCACATTCTGGTGAAGCGGGTCTCTCCCCGCTGGTCCTCTACCGGCCTTACACCCTTTTTGGGTAGGCCGGGCCAGTGTGGGTATTTTTGCACCACACCTGCTATATATGAGGATAAACTTTTAATAAATGCGAGTGGGGCTGGCGTTTTCCTGTTGCTGCTGGTCAGTTCTCTCCCCTCCAACTCTTTAATGCCTTAAACCCAGTAGGGTATACTGGGTCGGGGTGGGCTGCATCAGACCACACCTGCTGGAGGACAATTTTCCACTGCCTATGATTTAACGTGCAACAGGCTCCATACATGGCGGATCTTCAGTGGAATCGGTTTTCGAACCTGGAAGCCTCCGGCCTCAAAGTGGAGACACTACCACTAGATCACCGTGGCCACTTCAAAGTAGCGATGTTTCCACGTATCAATATCAGAATAACCTAGAACAATAAAACTGAATATTTCGCTTAAATTTAAATTCTATTTTCAGCCTTAACATTTTCTCATAAATCACTATTTCTTGGCTAATGCTTTGCCGGTAAATTTGAGACAATACTTTAAAGAAAATAGGAAAAAAGAAAGCCCAACCTTTTTACTTCATTTTGAAATAAAGAACTGTTTGAGGTTCTCATGTCCAAGAGAAGAACAGACGCTTCTTTTTATTCAAACGGACAATGAGATTGTTTTCTATCTCATCATAAGACGTTTTCTTAAAAGAATTAATTTACTGGGGTCGAAAACTACATTACACGCTAATCTTCCTCTTTTCAATGTCCCCATTGAAGATCGGGTTAGACAACCGGAAGTTTCCTAGTGTATTTTACCTCAGTTTATTTTGCGTAAAAAAAACGAAATTTCATCAGATTTTTTTTTTCTTTCAGCTAAGTCTATCTTTATGATGTTCATTTATTCTGTCATTAAAAAAAGTCTGATGATTATGCTCTGTTATTCAGTTTCTTGAGTTTGTTCTCAAACATAAAGGAAAAGGCTTCTTTTGTTTAGCTTGATTACTTAAATCGGTTATTATACTAGTGTTAGTGTGTAAATAGCTTTGAAAAAAGTAGCAAAAAATTTATTAAAATTATGCATAAGGAATTTTATTTGCTACTTGTTTTGTAAAACAGTTGAAATGAGAGAGATCATTTGTTGATTCTGAGAATTACTTTTTGGTTACAATGAATTACAATCATTTTCTCATTAAATGATTTTGAAGCGCATTATATATGACTTGTTGGTTAATTGCTTTTTAATTGCGTGAGGACCCATTCCCTGGGAACTGCGCCATTATATCTGAGCATCGGTAATCGTATGTTGTTAAAATTCTAATAAGTGTCTACGTCAGTTTTTCGTTCAATGTACGTTTTTGGGTTCCAAATGTAGCATTTGTACCATTAAATGTATTTCGTTCTACACTGTATTTGAAAAGTGAACAGCTATTATCGGATAACTTCTTTTACTCTATATTGCTGAATAGATCTGAAATGAAATGAACTCTCATATAGGAGAAAAAAATTGATACAAGCCTAATACGCACTAAAACTAATGTCTAATTCCCACGACCTCTCGCTAGTATTATTATTATAGTGATTAAGTTTCAAGTTCAGAAATTGAATTTATCATTTCATCATGGTTCAAATTTGCATGGTTCTTCCTCAGCAATCTCCCGATGTCTTCAAAGCGTCATACTAGGAAATCAAACAACAACTCTCATAAATAAAAGACGTAAAGAATTCAGAAACTTCCTTTTTTGAAAATAGATAATTATCACAAGACAAACTCTCATCACTATTAGAATATACAGTGTGGTAATTGCAGTAGTGATTGTGGTAGTTGCGTCCAAAATAAGCAGTTTTTTTATTTTTATTTTTTATAGATTGTATTTGCGCAAATGGCGAGTGATGATGAAGTTACCACTGATGGTGGCTACGTTTACATATTCGGGTATGTTTAATAGCCACAATTTTCATCGTTGGGCGCATGAAAATCCACGTGATAATTGGGATCCAATGGGGCACATTTACTTTTTAGGATCGTGCATTCTACCTAGTTGTCTGCAGGGCCACAGGAAAGGCAGCTTTCTAACATTCCGATTGTCCTCCTCTAGATTCTATGCACCTTTGATTCTGCTGTGACGGAATGAAGGACTTTTCAAAAGCAGCATCAGATACCTCTACGTTTCTTACTACCGGACCGGGGTGGATCGACGATCTCGAAAGATTCCACGGCCACCACGTCCGCCAGATTTAACACAAGTAGATTTCGTTCTCTGGAGTCGTATTAAGAGCATGGTCTACAAAATACTCATTCAATCCTATAATAATTTAGTGGCCAGGCCGTCAGTTTCCGCTATAAATATGTGTAAAAGGCCTCGGCTTTTTACTAATGTTCGCTAGTCCCTGAGCCGTTTCTTCAAGATATATATTACTGTTTATAATCGCCGTTTCGACGACCAATTGTAAAATTTGAATCATCTGAAATCTTCTTTCTTCAAGATTACTTAAAATTCTTTCTTACACTAGTATATGTCACTAGTATATGTAGTACATATTCCAACACAATTTTGTGATTAAGTAGATATCTGCTTACATTTGAACTCTGCACCTGCCTACCCAACCCTATATTTATACTATTTATATATACTACTACATGTTTCTCAAAAGGTTTTATCAGAAACGCCTTATATTAAAAACAAATCTGATTTAAAGAAATCTGCAGTGGGTGTTAACCTGGCGATCCTACCTTATTTCACTCTAACAAATAAACATTTCTTATCTTCTCTAATATAAGACTAGCAACGCATACACAAGTATAGACAATTTTTTTTAAAAAATGTGTTTATAGTGCCCTTCCTAGAAAGGAACTAACAGTCTTTCCTTACGAAGCGGTTGATTCCCCTACAAGATCTGCTTAATTTTGATCCTTTTACCTTCCATTATACTTTTCCCAGATATTTTAGAGTCCCCCTTTCCACCAAATAACAAATAAATGCGATCGCAGGAAATCTGCATTAAAAGACAACTCAGAGATCTTGCCTTATCCCACTATAGCAATTGAAACTCTCTTGTCTTATCTAAGATAAGAGTTTGAAAAGCTGAAAAATCTTTATTCAAATTTTAAAAAAAACAAGCAAAAACTGTAATCAGGGTGTTTTGCACCCACAAAGGGCACTTTATCCGTAGGTGTTAATGAGGCTGTTATCTGTCTAGTCTTAGGACATTTTCTTGAAAGAATTAATCTACCGGAGAATTGAAAAAAATCCCTTATTGCATGGGAATCTTCTACTTTTAAATTCCCCTCCTACGACATGCGCCAGATTTGATTAAAAGAAGCAAAGTTCTGGTGCGTGTTCTCATCAGTTCATTTTTTTTCTTGTATAAAAAATGAGATAACTTTGCATTTTTTTAAAACTGATTCTTTTCTGCACTTTATTTAATCTTGAAATTATCCGTTAAGTTAGTTGTGTTCTACGCTTTTCTGTATTATCAACGTTGAAACGAAACGTTCCGTTTGCATGGTTTCAATATGAAACCTATTATTTTACTGTGGAAATTGAAATTCAATACAAAATCTGTTATTTACTGTAGAAATTGGAATTCAAAACAAAATCTGTTATTTACTATGAAAATTGGAATTCAATACAAAATCAGTTATTTACTGTGGAAATTGGAATTCAATACAAAATCTGTTATTTACTGTGGAAATTGGAATTCAATACAAAATCTGTTAGTTACTGTAGAAATTTGAATTCAATACAAAATCTGTTATTTACTGTGTCATTAACATCAAGGATTGCGGTTTTTTAAATGAAACTGGTTTTTGCGATTCGAAACCTCACTTTATCTTAAAAAATCGTCCTTATGTAGAAATTTATTCAGTGATGAGAGGGTATTTTTGATCAGTACTATCTCATAGGAAGAATTATTTGCTCATTAAAGCATTTTTAAAAGCATTTATTAAGAATTATGCAAAAAGAGAATTTTTCATGCGATATTTCTGTTATTTCTTAAATACGACAGAGTATGAGTTGAAGTCTTAGAGCTTAATTAACATTATTAAAGTTTACATGATCTTGTAAAAGATAATATTCAAAAGAAATGCTATTATTTTACAGTAGAAGCATTTGAAGCATTGATTTTTGCAGTATTACAGAAAAGACTTGGAATAATACACAAAAGGAAAGGAGAAATATTCAAATTGTGAACACAATATATTTAATACAAACAGTTTGACTTCGACATTTTTATTTCTTGTGATTTGTTTCAAGTGTGTAAGGATGGAATTTTTTAATTCGATTTTCCGCTCTCTTCTTTAGCCGCTGCAAATGTAAAATTTTGTATATTCTCGCTGATAATATATTATTTTCTGAGCTTAATTATCTGTTAATTCCTTACATTTGCACATTTATTTAATTTGAATTCCATATAAGTGACCTATCTGATAGTAATTTTGATAAAAAATGTATTACATGACTCCGTAATATAAATAAAAGAAATAAAAATTAAAGTCTGAAAGCTAGAACATGATTGAAATAAAATGAAAAATTCTACTTTTTAGTATTCAGTAAAATTGTGTTTTAAAAAATTTCTTTCGTTAAATTTATTTCAGAAATTATTTCAAATGTGATGAATCTGCTAATTCCTACTTTAAGTCACTGGATATATTTTAATGCAAATAAGATCTGATTCAGTTTCATATTATATTTCTACAATGACACCAGATGTTTAATTTGTTTCCAGACAAATATAAAGGAGAATTCAACTCTTCTGTTCGTATACATTTGGCTTAAAAAACTTAAACCTAATCAGTAATTAAACATGCCAAACTCCGAACGACAAAACCCCAGCAGAAGTTCACAACATAACAGGGCACAATACAGAAATATTGAAACGTTATCAGACACACGTTGTCTCATCAGATAACTTCAACAAATTTTGTTGTGAGTTTCTATAGATCTTTCACGTTTCTATTTATTGATAAAAGTAGAAGTATACTGAAAAAAACTATTCTTTCTTGTTCGTCCGTTGTGTCTCGACTAAACTCTCTTTTATATCTTTCTAACGAGCTCTTGGCTTCTACTCAGAGGAAATGCAAGGATTCCAGCTTATTGATGATACTGAGTCTCCTTGTCTAAGACTCGGGGGTAAAAAGGATTTTAAACGACTCTTCGGTTGATCCAATAATCTTCTCATCTGGGAACAAAAAAATATCTTTGAGTTTTATACTAAGCAAAGTTTGAACTGAACTTCATGGTGATTAAGAGAAACAACTGTCGTCTACCTCAAATGAGTGTTGCCTGTCTTTTTCAGAAGCTAAAGTTTTTTTTCTGGAATCTAAACTTAACTTTTTATTCAGAGAAAAAATATCTTATTTCAAAGAAATGAAATGAGATGGCGGTTCTTAAATATTAGATCTTTCGGGAGTATACAATATTAATGATGCATATAGAATCATTAATATTATATAAATAATGTATGCCGATTTTATATTTTGCTACGTCTGAAATGAGCCAAAATGAAGCGATATTTTATTAAACGAAACCGTCTGTTAAATTACAGTATGAGTAAAATTATCTTAGGTTTGTGCATATATGATTTGAGTGCAGCTTAACTGACAAAAATACGATGACTATTTTAATGTCCTTTAAATAAGGCCATTCCTTATTTAAATAAAAAATGAAATCCATTATGCTTCGATCATATTCTGAAAGGGTTTTATTGCTAAATTTTATAATGATTAACGTCTGTATTAAGTCAAAATATATAACTAGCTTAAGAATGGCAATTGAGAAAAGCAAATGCAGGAGCAATGCAGGAAAAGCAAATTATAGGAGGTTAATTTATCCAAATCTACACAGAAAACATTTTGAAAGAAAATAGAATTTGAAAGTAACATTTCAGAACAAAAAATAATTATATATTTTGCAAAATATCCTAGAAATTTTAAATATTGAAACAGAGATTTTCCTTTCATGATCCCATGTGAATTCTTTAATTATATTATTGATAATATGTTTAAGTAACATATTCGTTCCGAGGGTACCAGCAGTTAGGAGTGGTATGCTAATTGTATCACAAGATGCGTTACAAGTACAAAGTGGATACTAGCTGTCAAATGTGGTTCGTGACATTTGAGAAAGTAAGCGTGGGAATTCTGGGATTTATATACATTTCTTCCCTAACCATAACTGTACTTGAGACCTCAGATGAATGCCAGGAAAGACCATGGTCAGACGAGTGTCCAGCAAGCACTTTGCCTTCAGATATGTTGTACGCAATCTCTGAATATATTGAGCCCTTTAATGGGAAACTGTAAACATATTCCCGGTATATATATTAGGGCGTCCCGAAAAAGTCGAAGTTTCTTATATCCTTTTGCGGTAGTGCTGAAAAGTTGCCAACTCCCATCATTAAAAAGCGTGCGAAATCTTATAACTCCGAATTGATATCTTCTGTCGCCTCAATGGGCAGAAAGTTGTGAAAACTGGACAAAAGATGGTCAAAATTTAAAAATTGATAAAAAATCACAGATTTTGTTGCTCGGTTTGCGGCAGTGCTTAGCAGTTACTATTTATTAACAACAACACCTCTATAAAATTTTAGAATTATAGGTTGATATCTTCTGCCGCCTCAACGGCAGTAAATTTTGGAAATTTAAGGCGAATTTTTAAATAAATACACGTTTTGCTTATATCATTATAATGCGAATAGAAACATGATTTAACCTTTGAAACATTCAAAATTACAAACGCATTATTTTTTGCAATCTTTTTTGGACTCAAATTATGACATTTGTTTTCTGGATTCTAGTGTAGCTCTGATAAATCCATCCCTGTTCTACGATCCAACTCTTTTTCTGGAGGCTTCAGTGACAAGTTTCACAATTCGCTCAAGTGCTTTCGTGTGTGAAAGAAATTTAATAAAATCCCAGCCGCCCATTGGCACATCGCCCTGTATCATCTTCAGAAGTTCATGACAACCGATATGTCTGAGAACTGTAGGCGGTGTGACATAAAAAGCTTGAAAGTCAATGAGATCTACGTAGTCTGCAGCTCCAAAGTTAACAGCAGGAATAACGAATCTACGAACACAATTTCCTTCTGGGCCAATTTCAGAATTTATGAATATGTAAACAATGCACTATTGGATGATTTTAGCAATCTTATTTTTCTGGGATGTGACGGCACAGTCGTGAACTCTGGAGTGTTTAATGGTATAATTCGCAGGCTTTAATTGAAACTTCATCGATCAATCCAATGGATTGTCTGCTTACTTAATTTCAACGAGTTTCCATTAAGACGCCTATCTGAACGCAAGTCTTCTGGTCCCTCGTCTTACACCAGAGACATTGGACGAAACCTGAAAGCATGCGAGAAGCTGACACTTGTTGCTTTTAATAGCATTGAATGTGATCCAGTTAACCGTAATTACAAACCATTTTACTTGAAACCGTATGTAAAATTGTCTGCATGTCCCCACAAAAATTTAGACGAAACCAAATCAGTGGGCAAAATTTTAGAAGAAAGAAATGGAAACCAATCTGTTTTTTATTTGCCATCTTTACATGTGAAACACAATATAAAAGCATAAGTGGTCCATTCACATGAAAGGGCATATCTCATATGGACCTCATATGATGAATATAAAACTGAATATAATAAATGTGTGTGGAAAGTGACAGTATCTACCCCTGGATGTAACGGTTCTGTTTCCACATACTCTTGTCCTGTTTTTGCAAAAAATATATTCGTAAACATAGCTTAGTCATCTTAATACGTATGGGGCAGGAGAAAGCGTGAAACGAATCTAAATGTTTACCTCTTGGGCAGAAACGTAAGAGAGATCGGCCCACTAAAGCCAAGAATGCTCTTTTAATACAATAAGTATTGTGTAGTATTATATTATTTTTTTATAATTTCTGTATTCTCAATTATGTTTGTTTATTTCGTACCAAAAGTAACTTTCACTCGTGCTTTGTACATTTTAAAACCTTTTTCATTTTTGAAATCAACTTTTTTATAATATCTACATTTTTTACTTCCTTTTTTGAGTAAGTAATCTGCCCAATTTAAAATTTTTGAAACTTTGCCATAAAAATTGATTTTGAGTGCAAAGCATTCGAATTATAGTGCAAAGAATTCGATTTATAGTGCAAAGTATTCGAATTATAGTAAAAAGTATTCGAATTATAGTGAAAAGTAGCCGAATTATAGTACAAAGTATTCTAAATATAGTGCATTGTATCCGAATTATAGTGCAAAGAATTCGAATTATAGTGCAAAGTATTCGAATTATAGTGCAAAGTATCTGAATTATAGTTCCATGTACCAAGTGCATACTATCTAAATTGAAGTGCAATTATGTATTTCCCAATATTTACACAGGCATGGTAAATCCATTCATCGGATTCATTTCAGTGAGCTCATTTCTGCTGCTTTACTTTTAGGGTAATATTGCCTGAATGTACGCGACCAGGTTATCCATGTTCAACGACCATCATTCATTTGAAAGCTCGTACCACGTGTGGTATTACGAGCATCTACAGAGACTTGCCACATTAAGCTTGTCAAGAGTTGCATAAAAGACTTGATATATGCATTATATCGAAAGGAAAGCATATACAGCATCTGCAATACTTTCATTCAAAACTTAAATATGTCTAGAATATATATGTCTTAAATAGTCTTATTCAACTATCTACGCCACTAGGTGCAGAAATACCGCAGATGTGGGGCATTTTGAGACCCACATCTGTGATATTTTTTCCAGTCCCGGGGAAAGTTTGTCGCAGACGCGATACTCTCCGGGGAGCATGTGGGGACCGGCTAGGCCTTCTCAATGTATTTCTTTCCGTTCATGGCTTTTACCGCAAATGACTGGCTTATTGCTTCTGCGACACAAATTACGAGTGTGTACCGGGCCTAAAGGGAATTTCAGTTACTCCGACAATTTTACTGTGAAAAAACCAATAATAATATGCCATCAAACAGAATTGAACTATAAAAAAGGAAACATACGAAAAAACGGCATGAGGAAAGAAAGAACGACTGGAATTCTTTGTCTTCTAAAACAGCAGCTGTTCCGAGATGAGACAGCCGCAACATTTGGAGCTAAAAAGAAGTGTGGGGATAAATTTTCTTTCCTCTCTTACTGATTTTATTTCATTCCCTATCCCAAAGTTTCTCTCCTGCTTTCATCATAAGAAAGACACTTCGTAAATCCTTTTTCATGCTGTTACCTTTTCTTAAGCCTTTGCTTGATATTTAATTTTTATTTCCTTTTCCTTCCTTTTGGCTCTTTCAGTGAGACCTCACGCTTCAGATCTCGAGCTTCAGTAGACGTCAAAGCGAAAAAATTTGTTCTATTTTTCTTTCTGTTACGAAGTTTTTAAGCTAACTGAGCCATCTGAGCCATCTCAAGAATGAATTACTGCATCTCCGCTGCACTCTATTTTGTTGAAGGTTTCTCCAGATCTATTGCATTGCAGATGAAAAATCTCAAGATTCCCTTTTCCTTCCTCCAAGAGCTGAAAACATTTGGTGGATTTTTTTTTCTGGAGGGAATGAAATATGCATGAAGAAATGAACTCTTGACAAAAGAACTAGATAATACCAAACAAACATTTTCTTTGACATTTACTTCTTGCTTTATTACTTACTTAAGCCAAATCAGTCAACGCGTCTTCATCTTAACAGGCTTTTTAGAATTTGTAAAGAGAACGGCAAATCTCCAATACTTCAAAAAGAATTAAAGGCACTTAACGTTGAACAAAGAATTTAGGAATAGCAAACCAAAAGAATAACTAATGAATTGTAAAACCAAACGTCCAATAAAATAACAACAAAGTAAAATAAATAAATAAAGCAAAAGTTTATAAAATAATAAAATAAAATAAGAAGAACGTAAATAATAAGGTAAGATTCAAGTTTAAAAAATATCAGTTTGTGCAAGAACCCTCATCATTTAACTTCTCTTAGAATGTACCGAAATTCACCAAGTTGCAATGCCGATATCTTTCTGAATACTAATAGCATTGAACCTGGAATTTTTATACACGTTGCCTATATATATCTGGCTCGGAAGTTATGAAAAAAATTACGCTGCGTTTAGCACATGTGCAGTAAAAAAATATTTACTACAAATGCTCATATTTCCTGTAGTATACAAATTTTCAAATTCAAATTTTAATACAATGATTTTTTACATATTGTCAAATATTCCGTAAGTTTCGTACAATTTGGTGAAAAACTCTGCATATTATGAGCAAAAAAAATTCGGAAAATTTTTGAATTTTTTAGGAAAACCTCTATATTTTCTCGAAAATACGTGTTGTTTTTACATCTCGTTACCAGCTTTCTGTTTAACAGGATGGGTCAAACACCGTTTTCTCCTTCATCATTTCTGGTGGCCACCCATAATTGCCCTCGTGACAGAATCTTCAATGTAAAATGCGAGTTCCTACGATATTATGTCTCACGATTGTCAATAACTGATTGCGAATCATAATATCCATATTATCTCCAAATTTTGCACCATCTTCAAAATTGTGCGTTATTTTTGGACACCAGTGTATGTATCATATACATTTATTTCGAATTAATATTCAATAATTTCAAATGATTAAATGTTTTAAAAAAATGAATGAATAAAAATATTTATGATTGGTATTAACTTTTCATAAATGAATAGTCGTAATTCTAATCTAAATGGAAGATATGTACGCGTTGAAATATGTGGAAACAAACATAAACCAATGCTAATTGGATATTGATTACATGCTTACATTTTATACTACTCTAAGGAAACTTATAATTCCTAAGAATGGTTTCTCGTATAAAAATCTAACGCTTCAATAAAATAATACATCTAAGAATTTGTTAGTATCTGGGCTTAGGAAATGCCGCAGGGAAAATGAAATATTCATCGGTATTTATTGATAGTAGAATTAGTTTGTTATATATTACAATCTAATTTGATGCACAATCAATTCACTAAAAATAAACAGTCATCATTAATTAGCAAATAATGACGCATATTTTGATTAACTTTTAAAAAGAATTCATAAAATATTCAAGAAAATTATATTATGCTAACATTCGTTTTCAAAATTAGTTTAGGGCACAAAATAAATAACTTTTCCAGTTTAACTGTTGAACAAAGTAAAATGTCTGTAAATATTTGATAAAATATTTATGAAATTATCCGAGCCTAATAATTAGCAGAAGCCTTCATTAATTTCTGTTACATCACATACAGTGGAACTTCGCTTAACGAGCTTAATTTGTTCCAGAATCTTACTCGTAATGAGAAACACTCGTTAAGTGAAACCATTTTTCCCATATAAACTAATTCAAAATACGATGATGCGTTCCATGCTGAAAAAAATTTTCAACAAATTTTATGTATAACGTTTATTCATAGAAAATTACACAGATAACAATGTTACGGAACGTGAATCATCTTCATCTGTTCTTCCTTCCTGGAATGCGAAATAGATTTGCAGAAAAAATCAACTACTTAAATTAATTAAATTAATGAAAATTAATTAATTAGTACGAAATAATTGGTTCACTATTTATGATACATATTTCGTTCTTTTTTTATAAAGCTGTCTAAAATCAATTGTTTTTGCAGACGCTTAAAAATGTGCCGAAAATGCGGTACAGCATTATCATTAAATAAATTTGTAGCGAACACAGCCACTGCCTGATTAGGGCAATGCTTCTAAATGTACGATGCAACAGTTTCCCAAGCTTTCAGCATTTCTCTTATTGCGCAAGAAGATTGTTGCTTTTCTGTTACCTCCTCCTTCTCTGATAAACTCTTCTCCACACCTTCTTGCTGTGAAACACAATGGAATTCTTGTAGGTCATCGAATCTCAGAACTTGGCTGTTCCACAAGATCACCGATATCATTCTTCTTCTCCTCCAGTCCCATGATCTTCGTCAAAGACACAATCTCGTTGACTACAAGCTCCACAGTTACTGTCTCAAACCCCTCAAAGTCACATTTGACAACGTTCTCCGATCAAAGCTTCTTTCAAGAAAAAGTAAGGTTTCTTTTAGTAACCCTTTTGCAAGCATTTTCGATCAGCTTGAGGCGAGCAATGGTGTGGAAGTGATATTTCCCAAACTCTCTGATAATAAGATTGCCATTCGTTGTGGCAAACGTCGCTCGTTAAGCGAGTCATTTTTTACTATATATTCTGCTCGTTACTCGTTACGAGAGGTGCTCGTTAAGAGAGGTTCCACTATATCTTAAATTTAAAACTTTAAGGGTGGATCAAACATACGATAAGCACCTAAAATTACAATGGAACATGGGTGCACAAAGGCCATCTGGAGGCAGCAGAGGGCATTTAAAATAATACAGTGCCGGCCAAAATTGCGGACACTTTCTGAAATGTGCACATTTTTTTCCAATATCTCCTCGAACTTCAACCATATAAAGAATAGGTTTTAAGTCAAAATTTACATTGAAGATTCGGTGAAGAGGGCATTTAGGGATCGGCCAGAAATCGAAGAAGTAGAAAAGGGATTTTGGCTCACCCCGCTTCACAGATAGCTGATAATAATTTGCAACTTTCATCAATTCTTTTGTGCAATGTGCGCAATATTCACATGCATTTTCGTAAAAGTAGCACGAATAATCGGGAAAATATAAAGGTTTCTTTAAAAATTTTCATATTTTTTTGCATGTTTATTTGCTTATAACTTACAGAGTTTTCAACCAAATTGAATGAAACTTACAGAATACATGACAATCTGCTAAAGAAGCATTGTGAGCATGAATATGACCGTTTATAGTAAATAATTCTTTACTGCGCATGTGCGAAACCTAGCGTAATTATTCTTTCATAACTTCAAACACAGATATATGGGTCAACTTTTAAAAATATTTCAATTAAGTACTGTTAAGATTCAGAAAGGTCAGCGCTGCATTATTTTCGTCAGCGCTGTATTATTTTGGTCAGCGCTGTATTATTTTAAGTGCCATCTGCTGCCTCCTGATGGCGTTTACGCACTCATGTACCTATGTAATATTGGATGCTTATCGTTTGCCAGACCTACACTTGCCTCGTTTTTTAAATCACCCTGTATATAAATGTCTCATGATCTTTCGAAAAATATATAAATATTGCCAGACTTTCAATTTTACTTGCACTCATAGAACGTCGGTCGTCTATTATGAGAAAATTTATATCCGGACCGCATTTTGTATCTTATTTAAAATATATATAAATATATATGTATATCTTTGAGATTATGTTTAGATAAATCAAAATACCTTCCACTTAAAATGGTACAAGCAAATTCCGAAACCAATTATTCAAATTACAGTCTGTTTCCCACAACTATTTTAAATTAATCTTCTTTATTACCTCTTTTCGTGAAAAGTTTACAACCAGAAACTTGGTAACAGTTTTGAAACATGTAATAGAGCGTGAGGATCAAACCACATCCTCCCAAAATTATCAGTTAATAACATTGCAGCATTTTTTAGTATTATTCTTCTAACAAGTTTCAAGCTGCTTGAGATTCACGAAATCTTTTTGGAAAGCTGTCGAAAAATGCGCAAAATTAATTGGAAGCGCATCGAGAAATAAAATAGTTTGAAATTTGCGCACAAAGCCCATTAGAGGCTAAACGTAATTTCATTATCGCGTTAAAAGTGTCAGGCAATGAAATATTCGCACTCCATTAGCGGCCGGTATTAAATTCGGTTCGAACCAGTAATTAAAGGTTATTAACGAGGAAACAGAAACGGTTTCCGTTCAGAAAGCGGTTAAATGACTGAGTTGAGAGGATAATTGACTTCGTTAAGAGAAAAATTGCATTAACTAGAAGTAGGTAAAGAAAGGCGTTTTTTCCTTCCAACTATTGTTGTCAGTTGAAAATAACTAGTAATTTTCCTAAAATGTGTATTATTCATTCCATGATACAATTTAACATAATATTTCGATTTTTTTTAAATAATATTTGTTTGATATCTTAGAAATTGAATGCGATGTATTGATTTATTTTAAACGATACAACCTATTCGTTTAGAAAAAATATTATATTTTATAAATAAATAGCTTTTGCTATAACTGATAGTAAAACATTGAACTAATCCATAAGTAGTCGAACTATCCAGAAGGAGGTCAAAGTGTTAAAAGAGAGTAAATTGAGACATAAAATTATGCAGGAACAATTTGATTATCAAAATTTATCTTTAATAAACATTTTATTCGGCTTAAAATATTTATATGAGGCATCAGAATTTTAAATCTTTATAGGAAGAAAGTACTACTTAACGATGTTGTTTACATTAAATATTACGTATCAGAATTTTGTCAGAAACGCCATATTCCAATTTGTTTTGAAATTTGATCTCTTAAGCAAAAGAAAATAGATGTTGCAATAAAATGTGTTATCTTCTCTTTCTAGAGAAAAAACTCTTTCCCATTTTTAGAAAATGAAGAGACTCAAAGCCGTTTCTGAACATGCGATTATTTTGTTTCAATTCTGACTGCCGTAGGCTAGTTTCCATTTAGATGCAGATATCTATTCAGCCGGCTATTCGTGTGCTTATATAAAGAGTAATTTTCCCCATTTAAACATCAGAAAAGTAATAGTTATTTCTTAGGGAGACTACTTAATCAATGATAGTCGCAGAATGAGTATTATCTATAAAAATATCACCTCAAATGCATTTTTCAATGAACGTAATTCCGTAAAGCAATTGCGATCGTATCTTGTGCTACACTCTCATAATTATTTCTGAGCAGTATTCAAAACATCTATACATTTAAATATTAAAAACATGCGAAGGAAACATTCAAGAATGAATTATCTAATACCTTCGCACCTGCTGAGTTGGAGATTGTATAACCCTTATTAACCGTTTCGCTACGACGTTTCGCTCTGTTAAAGCGTCGCCACTGAATCGAACCCTACGCCAAAACTGGGCTCATTGCGCATGAACAGTTTTTAGTGTTTAAGTTTACGTCTTAAGGCTAAGCAACGCCACCTTGATAGGCTCTCGGAAGAAAATGGATTTTTCTTTAAAACAATATATTTATAATTTCCAAATAACAATAATTATTATAATTAAAATATAATCAGAATATAATATATAAAAATGATTAATTAATGCTCAAATGAATGCTGCCGGCTAAGGACTGCGCTCGTCTCTGCGAGGCGCGCCGTGCATGTCGGCTCTAGCCGACATTCGTCTATGCGGTTTAATTTGTGGATGCCGGGTATTGCCGGCGTTAGTAGAGGAAGGGTTAATATTTTAATTTCACACTAAGGTTCGTTATTGGTCCCGAAGATCAACAAAAGTTGTTTGGGAGATGTGTATTTATCTGAAATAATTCTGATTACTTGCATTGATGAAAAAATGTTCCGAAGATTTTACCCTCAGTTTTCCTATATTCGATTTAACATTTTTTATTTGTCAAACAATTAGTAATGAATTTTTTAAATATCTATATAAGTTAGACTTTTATGATAAAAAAGAAATAGCAATTTCAAAATATACAAATTTCCTCGAGAAAACTGCATCTAAAGTTTTAAAAAATTTAGTAGCTGGATCTTGCACGACAAAACTGTCTAAATAGTCCGAGGCGATCGAAAGAATTAGCGTATAAACGTCGAATAATATTTATGATACAAAGTGGAAATGATCCATCACTTATATACTGTGAGCTTATTGAAACACAAATATCTCGTTGATTGTTGTTCAGAACACCTTCGATGAAATATTCATCAATGACATTTCCTGGCTATATAGTGCTTTGAAAGAGTTTTTCTTTCATAGAAAAAATTATCTCTAATATTTTAAAGCGAATTTAATTTAAGTTACTCAAATAAAAGATGTTCTTTTGTTCAAAATAATTCTTTTCATAATTAGTATAATGTTTTTCAATTTTTGTTATGTGCTTATAAACCAGAAAATTAATTTATTAGGCTTTTTAAGGGATATTTCTATTTATCCTTACCAACTTCCAAGGGAAATCGGAGTAATTTATATACGAAACGTTTCTCAAATTAAAATAAACATTCAACTGAAATAAAAAATAAAGGCTGGAAAAGGCAAAATTACCTTTTTTATGTCTAGAGAATAAATTCACTCTGTTCTGTTCTAAAATGTTGAGTTTTATCGGAAAATTAAATCCTACATAAATTATTATTTCCTCTGCTTTGTATTTTATAGTGATTTTTTTTGCAGCCGCTATGGGAAACATGATTCAGTGTATAAATTCTTCTTTATTTATTAATAATGGCTGCTACTTTTGATATATGAATTTCTTTCCTCGCTACTTTATTTGTTCTTAATACAAACAAGACGAAGTTGTTTATACTCAAATGAAATAGCAAATATATTTACTCGAGCAATTGTACTATAAAAAAATGAATAGTGTAAAAAGCAAACTGAATAGAACTGAACAAAATCAAAGAATAATAAATGAGTAAAAGAAAAGAAGAAAGAAGAAAGGAGTGGGATCTTTCGTCTTCTAAAACAGCAGCTGTTCCCAGATGAGGCAGCCGCAACTTTCAGAAGAATAAAAAACATAAAGTGGGGATAAATTTTTCTCGTCGCTTATTGACTTTGTTTCGTTCCCGATCCGAACATTTTCTCTCCTGCTTTTATCATAAGAACGACACTTTGTAACTCCTTTTTTATGCTGTTACCTTTTCTTAACCTTCTGCTTGATATTTAATTTTTATTTGGTTTTCCTTTCTTTTGCCTCTTTCAATGAGACCGAGTGCTTCAGATCTCGAGCTACAGTAGACGTCAGGGCGAAAAAATTGGCTCTATTTTTCATTCTATTACGAAGCTGTTAAGGTAATTGAGTCATCTGAACCATCTCAGGAATGAATTACTGCATCTCTGCTGCGTTCTATTTTGTGGAAATTTTCTCGAGACCTACTGCATTACAAATGAAAAATTTATATGGTTCTTTTTCCTGTTTGCCAAGAGTTGAAGGCATTTGGTAGCATTCGTTTTCGGCAGAGAATCAAATACGAATGAAGAAAACACTGAAAGAAAATATAGCATTATTCAAATAATTTAATTACAAAAATAAAATACAGAAGAAACAAAAGAAGTAAACAATAGTGATAACAATATACCTTTTGCGCGCAAAGCAGCAGCATCCAGTGATTGCGTGAACAATATTGTCTATAATCAACTAATCAATTAATATAGAATCAAACGACAAAAATTATGCTTCAATAAAAATTACAATACATTAATATTAAGCAAAAAAATGGAAGAGAACTGGAATGAGGAACTTCTTCAAAGTGCCCCTCGCCATCGGAGTTCTAATATGGATAAATTTTCTGTCAAGGGAATGACTTAATAGTCAAATAATATTCGCTCTGTGGCCTGAATTTATCCAATAATTGAAATAATGTAGGAAAAACCTTTCTTAAATAAGAAAAACTTCAGAAAGTCTTCTTTAACAAATCCAGTAAAGAAATAGAAGATAAAATTAATCTTACCCTCTGCCAAATATTTTAGATACATTTGCTTTTTAAATCGAAAACTGCGTTTTACATTCAATAATTTCATTTCATTATTTTTATTAGGCATATGCATACATTATATTCATTAATTTAAACTTTATATTCAATAATGTCAAATGTATAAATATTTTAAGAAAATAAATGGAGAAATGTAATTATGATTGTATTAAATTTTCATAAATAAGCAGTCTTAATTTTAATTTAAACTGAATACATGCGCATGTTGAAATGTGTGGGAACGAACATTGGGCTAATGCTAATTGCATATTAATTCCCTGCTTAATTTTTATAACATAGTATTCTGATGGATTACTTAACATTAAGTTTGTAAGAATGGTATCTTTTATCAGAATCGAATGCTTCAGTAAAATAATCCATCTAATCATTTATTTATTATCTGGGCTTAGGTAAGGCCGTAGGGAAAATGGAATAGTCATCTGTAATTATTAACAGTGCAGTTAGATGGTTATTCATCGCAATCTAATTTGATACACAATTAATTTAATAAAAATCAACAATTTTCAAATAATTACGCATAATTCGATTAACTACACTTAAAATTCATAAATTATTTAAGAATATTGTCTTATTCTGACAATTGTTTTGAAAATCAATCTAAGGCACAAAATAAATCAAAAATTCCATTTGGACTCTTAAATAAAATAATAATTCTGTAAATATTGAATGACATATTTATGAAATTATTAAATATTTTAGATGATGAATCGAAATCCCTTCATTAACTTTTCGTCTTTCACATATCTTAAATAGAAGAAATAACGCATATTCAAATACATGATGGTTTAAAATTATATAAATATTATGAGGCTCTCAATTTAATTTAGATGCCCATTTTTTATTATTAGAAACCTTCTTTTATGAACCACATTTTAACCGATTTTTTAAAAACATTATTGGGATAATATTCAGATAATTCAAAATTACATTCCTTGTAAAACGCTACAAATTTTTCCGAAATCTAATATTCAATTATCTGTATATTGCGCCTAGAATTTTAGATTGATCTTCTTTATCATGTCTTTTTCTGAAAAATTTACAACAGAAACTTGGCAACAGTTTGAAACACGTAAGAGAGCGTGAGGATCCAGCCACATCTTTTTGAAATTATCAGTTTATAATTCTGTAGTAGTTTTTATTATTATTCTCCTAGCAAATTTCAAGCTGTTTTAGATTCACGAACTCTTTTTATTAATCTGTCGGTAAAGGTTTAAAATTAATTGGAAGCACATCGAGAAGATTTAGCAGAAATAAAAGTTTAAACGTTGTGCACAAAACTCATTACAGGGTGAACTTAATTTCATTATCGCGTTAAAAGTGTCGGGTAATGAAATATTTGCACTCCATTAGCGGCCAGTATTAAATTCGGTTCGAACAAGTAATTAAAGGTTATTAACGAGGAAACAGGAACGGCTCCTACTTCGAAAGCGGTTAACTGACTGAGTTGAGAGGATAATTGACTTCGTTAAGAGAAAAATTGTATTATCCAGAAGCAGGTGAAGAAAAGCATTTTCTTTCCTCGAATTGTTGTTTGCCATGGAAAATAACTATTAATTTTCCTAAATTGTGCATTATTTATCTCAAGATATTTTGTGGCATAATATTTCGATTTTTTAAAAATTTTATTTTCGATAATTGATGTTTTAGAAATTTCTGACGTAGGTATAGATTCTTTTTTGAAAAAGATATCAGTTTGAGGGAAAAAATTATTTTTTATAAATAAACATTTACTAGATTACATAGATAATTTAAGAATCAAACTAATCTGTTATAGATTTAGAGATTTTCATGCTTAATATAACTGATATTAGTTCTTTCGTTTTAATTTTATGATCAATATAAATTATTAGTGTGAGTAAAAATAATGGAGTTCTTTTAATTCAGAAGTATCTGGTAATAATAATTTCAACAAAAATGGTATTGGTATTTTATAAACTTAACAATAAGCATCGCGGTTTCAAACAACAACAAAAAATTAGTTTTCCATAGAGCTACTTTTTATCAGAGTAAATTGCTGAATATAAAACTATTTATTCATATTTTTAAGAGAAATGCTTAACTATATTTAAAATATGTTGATTTGTTAATAGCCCTTTAATTAGTTTTACATTTAAATTTTCTTTTTATGTTGGCTAAATGGTTTTTGTAATTTAAGTAGCAATAACATGTTACTCTATGCGTTTTGCTGCTGCAAACATTGATGTGGGCTTATACATTTTCGCAGATTAAAATATAATTAATTTTTTGACATATGGCTACTTTTCTCAAACGCATAGAAACAATAAATTTCTTCTTGGATAACCATATTTTTTATTATTTAGAAATATTTATATTTACATCGTCCGTTCAAAAATAGTCGCAGAGTTACTAACACTATGGGAGAATAATTAAAAATATTACTTAGCGTGACTGTGAAATTCCATGCTGTATATGGATAAATCTGAAATTTCAAACAATAATATTTCTTTATTTGTATTGGATGCAACTTTTAAATTTATACCAGTTGCTTTCTTTCAAACGGGGAATTCTATTTTATTCTTGTAACCCAAACTGTCTTATATCAGCGAAGATTATTATGCAGAAAGTCGTTGATAAATATAATAGGTCATTTGCAAAATTAATGTGCAGGGTGACAATTATTGAGCTATATGAAATAAATCTGCAAAAATCGCTGAAGTGTCGGCACATCGACACTACCAGTTCTCTCGAACATTTCAATCACATTTTTTAATGGTATAACACTTGGACTGCGTGTCTACAACTTATCCTCAAATTTTCTTTCAGGCTTCCAATCGATCTGTTATTGCTCGAACAGTAGGCCTTGACGATCAATATACGCTCAGAAACGTTGTATTTCGACATTTTCAACGAAAAATGAACAACAACAATAAGAGTGCGCATTCTAAAAAAAAATCCCATCATGCCCTGTATTCAACCTCCACGTTTTAACTGAATCTTCCCAACGACAACGCTTCAAAAATTATCAAGGTTTTTTTCCATATAGCTCAATAATTGTCACCCTGTAGCAATTTTCGGTTTCTCTGTGGCTATTTTCGAACTGACTGCACAAACTATATTGCATTCAGATAATGTTCACATTATTTACGAACTACAACTCACTCTTGAAAGTCCAAAGCCTCAAAAAGAAATATATATTGACTCTCTAATCCAGATACAGGGTGAATATTCAGTGAAATGGATATCAAACCTGGATCCTTGTGCCACATAGCTGAAACCCTATTTCAGTGATCCCTCATACTGACTGATAATAATTTGGCATCCAGAAAAAAGCAAAAGTGATAACTTTTAACCTACAACGTGCCTCGGTTTTCATTCATTATTCCATCATCCCAGAGTTAAGTCTTGCAAACATAACATCGAGACTAATGGTAAGATTATTGCCCCAAAGAGAAAGGATACTTTATCAATTTTTTCTCCCGCGATGTTTAAAAGTATATATTGGTCTATATTTTCGTGTATAGTGTAGCTTTATTTACACCTTACAGAAAATTGAAACATTCAAAGCTTTCTGGTCTTCCGTTGGAATTGTAAAAGTCATTTTTTAAAGTTTTATTGAAGTTATTTCATATAACTTTATTAAATATTTTTGTACTCTAATTTAGTTTAATCAATAATTTTATTTTGTTTTCAAATACACTAAAGTTGAAAGAATACAAGCAACTTTTTAACTGTTCTTGCAATATTCTGACATTATACCGATTCACATAATTTAACACTCTAGGACCGAGCAAGGCGGTCCCGAACAGTCTAAAAATTTCCCCTTAACAACAACGAAGGCTGGTCTGAGGCGGTTGGCTTCTTTGGAAAGGAGGTGAGGTTCTGAGATTGCTTAGGAGATAAGCGAGGTAGGGAGGTCCAGTTATCCTTGTCAACCACAGCCCATTTCCGTGCGCCTTCAGAGAAGGTTATAGCAGGGGGTGGGGGTAAATGACCACCCAGATTGGGAGAGTCCAATTCATGTCGCTTCCTCCCAGAAAGTACAGGTTTTAAAGGAGATAGAAGACAAAGTAGTCGTGGCATTAAAGAGTTAAAGTACAGTCAAAATTACTCCATATTTAAATAAAAGCACTTATTAACTTGTATATACAGATATCAATTATTTCTCCAAATGAGAAGATCAAACCAATAAAGATTAAACATTGGGCATTTTATTTAAAGGACAAAATCTTTTAATTAACATTTTATATTATTTAATTCTCGAACAACTAAGATGGAAGAATTAACGGCACGAAAAATTGATAAATAAAGAATAATTTTTCTTTCTTAATTCGTCATCAGAATAATCGCGCAAAACTTTTTAGCTTTTCCAGGCAAGCTATTTGAGGTTTACTTTCATGTTTCTTTCCAGGAATCGCATCCCGTTTCCTAATCCTTCTAATTGGAGATATTTAGTTTGAAGGCTTACTTCTGAAACAAAATTCCGGTATCGGTTTGGATCACCAGACTTAACTAATTCACTACAACATCGGTCTTTCAAAATATCTTTTGACTGATCCAAACTCATTTCTTTCATTCTGTTTCAGAAATTTTAGTTTAAAAAATGATTTAATTTGATATTTGTCTTTTGATCTTCAACTTCCAGTCTCTCTTCCTTTTCATAGTCTATATAAAGTACTGTTCACTTCCAAATAAGTTTTCAATAATTATTAACGTCTAGACAGAATCTTGCACAGACTTGATTTTTAAAGTTAACGATGAAATATATCTGTTTGATCTTTCATTTGAGTTAGAAATTGTGAGCGAGTAACATATCCAAATAAGTAAATATGTATATAAAACACCAATTCATGTCAACGTTCCTAGAATTATTATGATTCTTTGTAATCAGTTTAGGCGGAAATGAAGTGAAATTATACGCCAAAAAAATTTTTAAAACAATTTAGCAAACTACAGAAAAAGAAAATTTTTGAACTAAATTATATAACTGAATAAAGAAAGAAAGCTTAAATATTAACAGAAGAGTCCATGGTATCATTAGAAAGACTTTCTGTCGTGAGGAATATATTTTTTAGAGTCTATTATGTCACCAAGATCCTATTATTATTATTCTTATCATATAAATCCATACTCAAACTTGGATGTTGATTATTGAACTTCGTAATCAATGAAAGAATGAAGCAGGAAAGAGCAATTGGCAGATCTCATTTTTAAGCATCTGACCTGAAGAGAAAATGGAATGAAGAATAAATCTAATAATATTAAAAATTTTATTTTTTGATTGTTGATTACCAGCAACTTGGCGTAATCAAACAGTAATAAGAAACAGGGATGGACGTGTAAATATATAAGAAGCTAATATTATCTGTTTACAAGAAATTATTAGAAATAAATATTTTGAGGCTAAACGTAGCCTGAGATAATTTAGCATCAATTCATGATAATAGCGAAGTTCAATAATAATTTTGATTAAGGTCCAAAAGTTAAAAACTTAGTAGCTCTTATATTCTGGTGCTTAATTTTTATAGGGAATAAACTTAAACTTTTACATACTTAGGTAATCTATAAGAGAAATTTTGGTTGAAACCTACAAGTTGGAACACACTCTTATTAAAACGGCGCCAGCGCTCCAAGTCGCCAAAGCTAGATGGGTGCTAAAGGCAAACAAACGTGCATTGGTCACAGTTAAAAGTTTAATCTTTTTCCGAACCCATTGCGTTTGTGGTTTGTCGCTGCATTATCTCCCGTTTCAAATGTAGAATTTCAACTGAACTACGAGCTTTCCTAGCTCATTGAATGGAAGGAATCTGTTTCTTTTAAATATTCTAATGAAGCAGGAGAAATTGTGCTAGCGGCGCCTGCGGCATCTAAAATGGGCATCGAGCAAATTTTTTAAACTAAAAAATATCAGCGGCTTTGCTTTCAGCAAAGCGGGAACATAGTAGCTTCGCTAGCTTAGTGAATGTACGGAATCAGCTTCTTTTAAATACTCTAATGAAGTTGCAGAACAAGAAATAGTAAAAAATTAAGACTTTTATTATTTTCACTTGGGAGGAAACGCTCTAAATATATGAAAAAGAAAAATGAACAATGCGGCTAATCAAGGAAACCATCGTGCAGGTGAAGAGAGCATTCCAAATGATAAATTCCAAAATAAGACCAAGCAACTTCAAAAATTCTAAGCAAACGATTTTTATTATCGGGCAAAGAAAAAAATCTCTTAATTATGTGATCGGAAAAGTACATAATCACTAAATAAACCCAAGTTCTATTTATCATTTTTTACTAATTGAAATCATCCCAATTAAAAAATATTTTATAATTTAATTAAATATTTAATAAATATTTTTGAGTTTTATAAAAATGCTTGTAGTATATAAACAACTCAGAAACACGAAACGCTTGAAATGACGTAAGCGATCTAGCCGATGGGTTGCCAATGAAACTAAGGTTAAATATGGTTCCTCAGGTAACCATATTGGCGGTGAAATCCCGTGTGCACCAACTTCTAGATGCCAACCGAAATTTTAGGTCTGAAAAACAACAGACCGGAAGCGATAGCCAATTATAAAAATGTGTACTGTGTTTCCTCTTCTGACCTATAGTACACTCATTTTATTAAATTTAATAGCTTTGGAAATATATGTAATGAAGTCAATCATTTTCCCGTGAGGAATATCAAAGTCAAAGTGTCAATTTAATTTTGTGACCCATTTCACATCTTCAAGAAAGGAAAAGAAAGTGACGTCACAGCGCAACGCAACGCAATGCGCCGTTATTTACAAGATGAAATGCATTGTAATTTGATTTTGGCGTTAGGTGAATTGATTCTATTTTACTGACTCTTGTTTTGTTTTTCTTAGTGGTTTTCAACAAAACGTCCACTACCCCTTATCAATCCACTTACATTTCTCCCATTGAATATCCCAACCAGTTTCATGAAAACAAAGAAAACACGCCACTGCAATCCTGTACCTCGATGAAGAATGTAAATGCCAGATTTTATGAATAATGAAGGCTAATATCTGATTATCCGTAATCCTGAAAATAATAATTTTATAAAAGCACAATCAAAGAGGTAAAATTAAAATTTCTATCAGCTGCCCAGAACGGTTGAGTACGAAACAAAAATAAAACCGCAAAATAAATGAAAAGCATTTTCGAATTTTACTTGCAAGAGAAACCAATCTTAGAGATTTCCTATTGCACGGTATTCAAAATTAATATGATGAGTCACAAACTCCAATACATTCGTAACTAGAGTTCACCGAGAAGATAAATGATAAGACTCAACAAAAATTATCTGTCTAGATAAAAGATATTTTGTCTAATATTCTATAGATGAAACGAAAGGGGAACATTCTGGATTAATTTACATTCTGCTGCTTCTTATCCTCTTTGCATACACAAGGTGCCCACTATAATCCCTTATCACCCTTTTAAATACCGAATGGCAGCAGCTATCTTCATAAGAGTGGTGTCTAGGCATGAGAAAGTGACTATGCGCTTCTGGATGAAACCACTTACAGCGCCATCTGGTGGAAAACGGTGGAGTTAGCGCTATTATCTCTAAAACGGCACGAGACAGTGGGAAAAGTGAATTATAAAGTTATAGAGCATAATCTATTTAGTACAAAAAGATATCTTATGGCCATGAATGCTTAAAATGCACATTTGTTTGATTTCAGCTCCGGAACGTATGGTTCCAACATGACGGGGCGCCTTCGCACAAAACATCATCAGTGAAGCAGTATCTGGTGGTGGAATTCGGGGAACAAATAATCGGGTATGGTGGCTTCCAAGAGTGGCCTCCACGTTCACCTGATCTGACTCCAATGGACTTTTTCCTGTGGGGAAACCTCAAACAGCAAGTTTATGCAGCCCGTCCGCCAACATTGCAGGACCTCAACGACGCACTACGGATGCTTGTGCCAACGTGACACCAGATACGCTACACCGTGTGCAACGTGAAGTTCAAGCAAGGGTCCAGATGTGCATTGTAGCTGACGGAGAGAAGTTTGAACATCGAAAATAAAGGTATATTGTGATAACTAGTTGTTTTTTTTTCTTTCTAAGATTGTTTTGTCACGTGTCAGTGTAGGAAATCGGGAAGAAACAAATGCGTGTTTTAAACGTTCTGTTCTAAGCATTTACGTTCACAATGTGTCTTTTCGTACTAAATCGATGAGGCTCTACAACTTTGTATTCACTTTTTTCCTCTATCTCGTACCGTTTTAGAGATAATAAAGCTAACTCCACCGTTTTCCACCAGATGGCCCTGTAAGTGGTTTCATCCAGTAGCGCATAGTCACTTTACCATGCCTAGACACCACTCTTATGAAGATATCTGCAGCCATTTGGTAGTTAAAGGGATTGTAAGGGATGTCAGTGGGCATCTTGTATATTCAGAGTCATTTAAAAATATTTTTTTCATTTCTTCAAATATGAGCTTTAATCTTACTGTGGATTTATTTAGCAGTAAATCAACGGTAATCTAACATGTATACAGTTTTTTAAAAATAAGATCTTCGAAACTTGAGGAAAGATAAATTATTGGTTAAGTCGAAGTTTAGGCTTTTAATTCGCAACCATTCCAAATCTAATAAAATTTACGAACAGGTTCCTTTAGAGATAAAGAAATACCTTTCGGTCTGTAGGTGGCAAATATTATGCAAAAAAGATGAGATTTTAGATTTTTTCTGTCAGCAGACAGTCATGATTACATTTGTCTCTAACGCAAAAACCTAGAACAATTGATAATGAGAAATCTTCATTCAAATTTAAATAAGATTTTCTTCCCTGATACTTTTTGATAAATTAATGTGCGATATCTGTTTTAGACAGGATAAAAGACATTGCTTTCGACAAAACAACAACTAAAAACTACCTTTAGAATATTTTTTTGAAAAAAAAGGGTTCCTGGACCCACATTCAAAATAAAAAGAGACAAACACTTTTTTCGGAAAGCGGGTAATGATGTAGTTATCTGTCTCTTCTTAAGACGCTTTTTTAAATGAATTAATTTACTGAAGTCGAGAAGAAAACTCCATTAAACGAGAATCCCGAATTTTCAAAACACTCCTCTATCTTCAGTTGAATTTGCGTAAAAAGCGAATTTGGCTTTGATTTTTTTTTTCAGCTGATTCTGTCTTTATGTTGCTCGTTTAATCTAGAACTGTCTGATCAGTTTACTCTATTCTTCTTTTACTGAATGTTTTCTTTAAAAAATGTTTCTTTTGTTTTTTAATACATAAATATATCATTATACGGTGTTGTTTTGTGAATAAATATAAAAAAAATAAGAGTCACAGAAAATTTAAAGTACGTGTGATTAGAAATTTAAAACACTTGTTTGTTTTGATGAAGGATATGATTCGCTAGTACTGAAAACTATTGTTTGATGACAATGTATTGCTATTATTTGCCTATTAAATAATTTTCGAAACGCACCATGTCTTGTTTGGTAATTGCTAATTAATTGCATAAGGGCAAATTCCGTTATTACTGCATCACATGTTCAGTGCATCGGTTACCGGCAGTTATTTAAATATTTTATGCCATTTTTTCAGAAACGAATGGTTTTTGAGGCTCAGATAAAAATTTTGTAATATACCAAACAGAATTTATAAGCAGCATATTTCATTTACTCCTGGAAGAATTCTTGTATAGTTCAGTAATTATCTCTATCTTAAGAGAAAAATATTTTATTCTAGAAATAGAACCTTTCGTTCACAAAATATTAGGCAAATATATCTGAAAGACTGCAAGGGGTAATAATAATAATACTAATAAATAAGTAAATAAAAAGACTTAAATTCGGAAAAACATGATAAGCGCTTGGTACAAGCTAAATCTACCGTCTGGATACACATGTCCTCATATAAGAATAGTATTTTTAATGATAGAGTTTGAGATTCAAGTGAATGTTCTCTTCGCCATTTCGTCATGGTCCAAAATTACATATCTCGTCCTCAGTAATAATTCTCTGAATTCAGAGCGTTTTTCTTGCAAAATCAATTATATTCATTATCGAAATATACAGTGTGGTTCTAAAGTATATGGCAAAAATATAACGAAAGGTCTTAAAATTATTTTTAAAATGTTTCATTAAAAATTATGCAACACAGATAATTTGTTCACAGGGTATTTCTTTCATTTACTTAACCCGGAAGGGTTATTGTTCTTGCCGAAAGTATTTTATAAAAGATAACATTTGAAGGAAATGTCACAGTTTTACATTGAAACTTTTTATTTTTACAATTATACTGAAAAGATTTAAAATAAGAAACAGACTGAGCGAAGAAATAATGAAACGGTGTATCAAAAAATGACGACATCGTTATCCATTCTACATTTTCCTTCCTATACTTGTTTCAGCTTTGCAGATTGATGTCTGCAGAAAATTTATATCACTACTCTCAAGTTCTATCTCAATACTAACATGTCTGGAAAAATGACGATCTATAACAAAGTTTTTTTTTAAAAAAATATCTATGCTTATGATAATACGGATATTTCTAACTTAAAAATATGAAGGGTTTTTCATTTGTTACTTTTCTGATTGTAAAAAAATACTTTTAACAAAAATGCATCTTTAGATATAGAAAACATATTTCGGAAAGAAATATTGATTGCTTATGTTGAAACAGATACTATCTATGATATAGATACATTCGGTAGTTTATTCAACGCTTCATAGATTTTATAAGAAATAATTAAAAAATCCATTTTAATCCTTTAAATGGCCATTTTTTTTCTAGTAGCATAATAAAATAACTTTGGGATTGAGATTAATTTAAGAAAATAAATTCATTTAGCTTAGTGGATGACAAAAATTTTTTGTTACTTAATTTTATTAATTGATAATTAATTACCATATCAAGACAATTCGTTATGGTTTGAGAAAAGAAGTTGGAACTTCTGGGTTTCTGTTGCATCGAAAAAGTTGGAGAGAACATAACCAGAAGATATGGTCACCCCCCCCCCCTGCCTTAGCATACGGGAAGACTGAATGACAGCCGTCGCAATAGCTTCGAGTACTGAGGCCAGAGTCTTAGTGACCAGCACAGCCACGGCCCGACCCCCCCTTCCAAAGGAGGTACATACTATCACTGGTGGAGGAACCAAAAGCCCCACAATTTCTATACCCCCAGAGGAAGCGAGTTCCCGCTTATTTATCCGGCAGCAACTCATCCGTGTATTCGCGGTGCCCACCCCGGGGTGTGTGGAGAGAACATAAATCAACCTTAAAAACTACATTTCAAAATTGATTAATTTGGTGGGAATTTTACTTCCCATGGCCTTCGAAAGTGTTAAGACAAATATCAATCCCGGAGAACTCATTTGTAGTTACTGTCAGTTTCTGTCTAACAGTACCGCGTCCGTGTTTTTTCCCCATGATAAATGCAAATTTTATTAAAAGAAAAATGTAGAATATTTTAAACCGGGATTACTGCGGACTCACGCGAGAAATTAATGAAAAACTAGTTCCTAGATTAATCTTCTCCTATCTGGCTTAAATCTTGCACTAGAGAGTTCAAATTGATTATCAATGATTAATAATTCAGTGTGCTCATAAGTACGATGATAATGCCTAAATCACTAAATAGTTAAATCCTTTTGAGTTATCATCAGGATAATGCTTCAACTCACGAGTGTCATAAAACCTCATTTGATGAGCATATGTAAGCATATTTAACATCCTGTGTTATAAGATAAGCTTGCTTTGTGTAAGCAACATAAATAACATAGTGAGGATGGATATTAATTATCTATTTTAACATGATAATGCTTAGGTTGGCATTTTTTCTGTAAATTTGCGAGATTGAAAAATTTGTTAAGCACTGAATGCAACGGCCTGTAATATCCAACATTTATTTATTGTATATTAATTAACCCTCAATAAGATTTATTTTTTTAAATTTTTAGTCGATGCCTGTCCTTTCTAGTCTTTTCAAGAAATATGTACTTTTAATTCATTTCTTTGGATTCATTGTTAAAGGATTTTTTTAGGGTGAATCTAAAGAATTGCCAGAAACTTTAAGAGTATATAATCCTTACCATAACAAATAACTTTTGGGTAGGAATTTACATATATCTTGTGTATACACCAGAGGTCGTTTTCTGTCCAAATATAAATCAGACAATTCAGTGCTATTAATTATTACATTCAGTGCTTAGCTGAAATGAGATAGAACTACATAACTATCCTAAGATGGCTAATACTCATTTTATGTATGGGATAGCTAATGGAAACGAGGTTCTTTTGGTACTTTGTGTCGTGAAACATTTTCAAATTGCCACGACTTTCATAATGAAGTTTGTACGCCTTTATACCTAACGTTTTTTCATACTAGATCTTTCGCATTATATCACAAATCTTATATTTTAAAAAATATTTCAAATAAATAAGAATGGGAACGATTACATAATTAAAGAGACTTTGGTCAACACTTTTAACTATACTTTTATAAATTGATCATTTGAAAGGAATTGAATTTCTTATTTATCAAAAGTAAAAAGTTTATTTAGGATAAAAAGCAAGACCATATCTCGCATTATTTCTTTGCTCAGTTGGCCAAATGTTATAAGTCACTTTTTAATACTTTACTTGACGGGAATTTTACGATTCAAGGTGTCATCAAAAAACACTTAATTATTTTACGGGACCAAACGCATTATAAATATTTGAGAAAAACATTTGGTTATTTCTTTCAGTTACTGTAAAAGAGAAAATATTAGTGTATCGCAAGTAATAACACAAATTTTCCATTCATCGTCATTGATTTATGACATTTTACTGAATTAAGTGTTTTTTTCAGTTTTTGCTCTATTTTTATGCTGTAAAAAAATATCTATTCAGAAGGTTTCGGGGGTTTAAAACTATAAATGTTTTATTGATAAAGTTGAACAATAGGAAAAGAAGACAATTTTACATGGTTTAATTTTCAGCCGTTAGAAGGTCTTAAAGTTAGTCAAACTCTGTAGCATCATTACTTGCAAGCAGGTTCTAGTAAAAATAAGAGTCTTCATCGGTGAGAGAAAGAATCGACAATAAGTCTTCTCTTTTTTTTCAGACGGTTAAATGTGCAGTGACTCGGCATATAAGAGAGCGTTACACTGACAAAATCTAATGACAATGGCATTACTATTTTCTTCCATCTGAAGTCTACTATCTGAAATTCCTCAAATTCGTCAAGAGTATATTTATATTTTTTACAAATAAACTTGACTCTTAACGCAGCCATTTTATTTTCATCCGACCTTACTTGTTTCCAATAGGATTAGTTTGAAAGTGTACCAGTCTCTTGGTCAATTTCTTTCTTTCCCTTTCAATTCTAGTATGGTCTCTACCACACTCAAATTTTGTGTGATAAGGTAAGACAACTCTTTAATCAATTACACAGATCACAGGTTTCTTCACTACTGCGTAACTAATCATCGTTTTCATGTTAATGTTTCTGGATTGGCCGACCCGTTTGTCCGAATATGTCCCCACTAACTGGATTGGAGATAATGTTATCTTCTTCTCTCAACATGGCTCTTTCCTTTCCTACCTCAAAAAGCTTCACCTATATGACAGCGATCAATGCAGTTGTGGTGGAACTGGAATGGCACTTAACTATGCCACGGAGTGTGCCCTCACCTTTCCTTGGTATATGAGGAGGCCAGCAAAAAACTTCGAACAAGAATGGCTGAAAAGAGTCGCCAATAACCTCGTCTCCAAGCAAAAAATTCGTAGGATAGTGAAATTCATCCGTGAAAACAGAGTTCTCTTCAGGCTTCCCTAGCATTCAGCTGTCCAGCGAGCTCAACCAACAAGATCCAAATGACCAGACATCTCCCCTCCCCAACAAAAGGAAAAACAACATCTGAAGAAAAGAACACTAATAAGAAATATTAGTGTAATAGTGTATATTTCTGTGCTGTATATAGTGTAAATATCTGAATTTTTTTAGTATTGTTTTTTTTTTTGTCTTAAATGAAATCCCCGTCTCTTGTCCATCAAACTGTTCAATGACCGGACTGGCCACTGGTACAGTGGTAAGAGGCGGCGTTCAGTTTTGTCGGAGTATGCCATTATATACGTCACTACCGGGCAGAATCTTGATATTTCGAAACGCACATGAAGCTATTTGATACATATCCATGACCTTCTATTTCCACATGAAACAATGCGTTTCTTGAGCATGGAAGAAGTCATGCACTGTGAGGTTGTAGGTAAATAGTAACTTTTTCTGGTAAACAATAATAGTAAATAGGTATAGCGTTGGGAGCTTTTGCTGCAAATCAAACACTTATATCATTTCTAATGGATTATTAGTAGCTACTCTTTATCCCTTTTCGGACTGAGCAAAATGCTGTCCATGAAACAATGACAAACGTTCAAGTTCTTTTAGATTAGTACAAAACTGTTTTTGGCTTTAAAGTCGTGACATTTCCTACAAATATCTATGTATAGCTGCTAAATCTAAAAAACAGTGAATTTGAAAACACTTTTGAGTAAGTGGAAAGAAGCTACCTTAAGCATCACTACTGCCCTGTTAACAAGAGGTTTTATATTCTTCGCGCATTTCGACCATCCATTCAAGCTAGTAAATTGTAAATAACATTTTGGAAACATGTGATTCTATCTTATTACAATTTGCCATCGTTGTTCTTGAAAAACAGAATGAGGGTCATGATAGCCTACTGGTAAGATTTCGACTTCCGAACCAGTGGATTTCAGGTTCAAAACCCGATCGATTCCACTGAAGATTCGCCGTATTTGTGGTCCAGGCGCACGTTAAATCTGACAATAGGCAAATAACCTCCCACTGGTTTGGTGCTGAAAATTTGACAGGGAGATGCGAGCTCAGATGTTGTCCTCGTCATCTGACCGCAGTTCAAAATTAGGAGTTCCGCCTCAAAATAGCCTTGGAGTTGCTTCAAAAGTGACGTTAATATTACTAAACCTGAGCATAAAGAGAAAGACTTACGAGAATTTTCCACCTTCTAAACGTTAATGAAAGAATCTCCTGAATGTGAAAAATTTTGGGGAAAAGTGACATTTAACATTTTGCCGCCCGATCACAGATTTCTAAAGTCAAAATACGGAATAAAGTGAAGATGTAACCCATATCTTCCAAGTCCAGACTAAAACATTGTTGCTATTTTTCTAAATAAGAGGATAAAATGCTTAATAATACCTAAAATACCTCCAGCCTATTTCCGGATGGATCGCGTTATCATTTACCGTACGGGTAAAATTGTTCGAACACCTCAGAACTTTATCAAGTTCTCGATTCCAGTCTCTATGTCTAATGATCCCGATTCCCTTTAAGCGATCAGAAATCTTTAATTAAAAGTTTAGCCTTTCCATTTCCGGACTCGCAAGACACAGGAAAACGGGCGATTCACTGCGAAATCATTGACCACAAGTCGGAGAGGTGCAAGGGCGGTAATATACCAATTTAATCTGCGTGATGCGATTTCGAAGATTCCTGAGATAGATGACATAACATTACGCGCAGATCGAAGCTTAATGAGTAGTCAGACACAGGGCACGGAGTGACTCACATCATTTGGAGAAATCTGCAAATCTAGAAATCTGAATGTAAAGTAATGAAATTTAGAACATAAATTCAAAATGGAGGAACCTGGCTGTGCAACGGAGAGCTGTCTATTCTCTCCATTGTTATTTTGGTTGCTGCGCGCAACTAATACAATGATTTTGTTATATTTTGGTTTTATATTGTGTGATTTTTACTTCAATTTACGTTAATTTCTTATGCTATTTTTTTCTTATTTTGTATTAATTTAATTTAGTTCGATTTAGCAATGGAATAACTTTGCTCTCCTAAGATGTAAAATAAGTTTTGATTGTCATTCTCAACGCATTAAAATGGATTATAAACGAAACGATTAGGACTATTTTGCCTCGAATAATAAAAGGATTATTAATGAATATCAAGTTCAAAGTTTTTGTTGTTTCTGAATAAAGGAGACAGCAATTGAAATATTTATACGAACGAGATTATCCTGTTGACATTTTTCTATTTTTTATGGTTAAATTTTAAGTTGTATTTTAAGCGTTACAATTTGAAATATGCGATGAGTGGTCCATCATAAAATATTCTTATATAAGTTTACACAATCCTCATTAAAGTATCTAAATTTCTAAAGCGACAACAACAGGACACAATGATAACTATTTTATGGAATTTAATTAAATACACTATTTTTTTTCAATAAAAATGGCCCGCAATTATCTTACCTGAAATACACAATACATGAAAAACCTCCGAAAGCTCAAGAAGAAAAAAATGGCTATTAGCTTACATGGCAGCCAGTATCGGAACTGGAATATGGTTAACGAGTTTTTAAGTGGACAGGTTTAATGCGTTGTGTTCTGATAAGACTGCCTTCAATGAGAAAGAAAAATAAAATGGAAAAAATGGTGGATAAAAAGGATAAAACTTACCATCAGAAATAATTCTGAATAAGAAGTAGAAGGATTCTGTTTTCTGAAAGGTACTCTTTAAAATTGTTAATTAGTTTGAATTAAATATGTTTGCTACAGCAAAAGGCATTTATTTGAGATGATTGTTACTTTTTCTAAAGTTTCTGTTTAATATGCATGACGAAAATATATGTTATGTTGTTTACTTGATGAATTGATATATAAACATATAAATTGTTAACTTGATATTATATATAATGTAATACTATATATACCTAAATTGTTATATTGTTTAATTGATATTATATAATACAATATATTAAAATACCTAAATATATAAAACTGCAGTTCAGTATATTCAAAAATTGTATTTGTTAAATTGATTTGTTCGAGTATATTTTAAATATCCTTTTTACCAAAAGAATTTTTAAAAAATGATGTCATGCATAAATTTAAGAAGGAAGAGTGAATAATGCCAGACATGAATGCGAAAAATTACTCCTGAAAAAAAAGAACTGAAATATTTATTTATATTGATACATAAAAAAAAGTCATTGACATTAGCTTATATATATCTAGACTACAGATTACCAGCCCCCCCCCCTTTTTATAAACAAATAATGTTGATCAACATTCGCGAACATAATGTAGAAAAGAACACATTGAATTAACTTGGGAACTCAAAAGTCCGAGAGATCTTTTTAATATAGTCCTGAAGTTTCTTCCTTTTTTTTCTATCAAAATGAGTAAGAATTGGATCCATAATTGATTTATATTGTCCGCCATGAAATACGTAAAAAATACATATATAGTGATAAAGGAAAGACTCTTATGTGTTTGAAAATCTGCACGGTCTCTGCGATCTCCGAATTGGTCGGATTTCTCTTTCAATCATATCCTATGGCTTGGACACATCTCTTACTATTCAATCTTATCCATCACACAAGTCCGCTCCTTATTCTAATAATCCAGACGGGGGACATTACACGAACGAGCATTTTCGTGCAAAAACTGAGCAAAAGTAAAACAATTCGAACAGTCCTCACCGGAACGAGGTATGAGCACCATTTTTTCTTTTTTCAATATCATCCAGCAGCTCGAAGAAGAAAAATATATATATTCTTCAAGTGAAGGGATCTCACCCCTCTCTACATCCTGGCCTTGCGTCATAGAAAAAACATCGCCTGATTGGTTACACTTGTTGCCAGGCGTTATTTTAGACTGACCTTATACCCTCCCCCGCTCGTAATGAGGGAGGAAGTCACCCTTAAATCTGTCCTCCTGCACATAGGCACTTGTGAAAGCGACAATCTTGGACCAAGGAAACGAAGGAAAAAAAAAACCATCACTTATAGCTCACAATATAACAATATGTATACAAGGTGTCCACTAAAGTCCTTCTGTTCCACATTAACTTGAGAACGGCAACAATTATTGCCACAAACTTGGTGTCTAGGTATAGTAAAGTGAGCATACGCTGCACGCTGAGATCGGTTACAGCGGCACTTGGCGGCAAACAAAGGAGTTAGCGTTCTCAAAAATGGTAGAAGATACGGGAAAAGAGTGAAATACAAAATTGTAGACCGCCTTCGATTTCGTATGAAAATATACCTTGAGCGCAATAATGCTAAGAACAAAACGTGTAAAACGCGCATTTGTTTGATCCCGATTTTCTTCAAAATACCTGATATGCTACAAAATGTGCAGCAAGAAATCCAAAAAAGATTTCAGATGTGCATTGTAACTGACGTAGAGCATTTCAAACGCCGAAAATAAAGGTATCTGCTGATAACTAATTGTTTTGTTATCTTTCTAACGTTTATCTGGCGCAAGAGTGTTGGAAATCGCGACCAAACAAATGCGCGTTTCACATGTTTCGTTCTTAGCATTATTACGCTCAAGGTATCTTTTTGTACTAAATCGAAGACGCTCTACAATTTTATATTTGACTTTTTCCCGTGTCTTGTACCGTTTTCGATATAGGAACGCTAACTCCGTTGTTTGCCGCCAGGTGGTGCTGTAACCGATCTCACCGTGTAGCACATGCTCACTTTACTATACCTAGACGCTAAGTTTGTGGCAATAGTTATCGCCGTTCTCAAGTTATTGTGGAGTAGGAGTGGTGTCTAATACAAAGTATCCCAAAAGATCGTTTATAAACTATAAGGATATGTCAGGCATACAGAAACAAGCCATTTTTACAATAGAAAAAGTGGTCGTAAATGCAAAGAGCGATAGCTACAGAGGACTCATTTGTCAGTAAATTAAACAAAAGAATGCATTAGATAAACTGTGCAACACAGGCTCTGTTTTAAATAGTGTTACATTATATTATGGGGACCCATACGTCTGAATAATGCTTATATCAATGACCACGTTCCGACACAACGTATTTGCTAATTTCTCACAATCTATTGAGATACATTGTATATCTATCTGCTTGTTGTCAATTCTTAATAATAATTTATATACAAACAAAAGCTTTCAATTCTCTTTTTATTTTGGAGTCGCTTCATAAGTTTTTCTCAATCAAAGACTTCAAAACATTTAGAAAGAGAGAGACGAAATTTTTTGTTTAGTCATTGAGTTGTTAATATACAATTATTGCAGAAGACTGGATAATATTTAGAAGGTTTTTAATGGAAGTGTGCCATTTTGAAAAATTTACAATGAATACTCTGTGAAGTCAGCTTGCCTACTGCGCATTAATTCTTCCAAGAGCACATTCAGTCTACCAGTTTGTAGAATTGATTCTAATTATAGATGAATGTCCTAATTTCTGCTCTAAGCCACTAGATAACGTTTCATTTCAGATGATGTCTTTTTTAAATACAAGTGACAGATGAGGTATTTATTTATTTTCAGGAAGATACAGATCAGATAACTCTCAAAGGATATGGTAACTCTTAAGGTATAAAATAACTCACTAATAAATAATAATAAGGTATAATAATAATTACATTTTGGCTTACAAATTTGAACATAATTAGTTTTTTAATAAGTAGTGACTCACATAACTCCATATTACAGTACGCAACACAAAAAAATTCCATTATTATCAGGAACACACACAATTCAGCCTATTTTCCGCTGAAAGTAGATGTCAACCTCGTCACTCGGTATGGTTCAAAATAATGAGGTATTCCCAAAAGCAGCTCTCGGTTTGCTTCAAAGCGGGGCGTTAATATAACTAATCTAATCCGGATGAAAGTTTCTATTCATCTTCCAAGTTTCTATTTTATGGAAAAAATAGAAACAGTCTAAAGAGAAACAACCTTTTTATTTCTTGTTCATCTGTTGTGTCTTCACTAAACTCTCTTTTATTTCTTTCTAAATAGCTCTTAGTCTTTCTTTACAGGCGAAAGTAGCTATTGAAGCTTATTGATGATACTGAGTCTCCCTCTCTAAAATATGAGGATTAAAAGTTGTTTAAACAACTCTAAGTTTGATCTCGTAATCTTCTCATCTTTGAACAAAAAATATTTGTAGTTTTACATTAAGCAAAATGTAGTTCAAATGAAATTCATGGCGATCAAGAGAAACAGCAATCGTCTACCTTGAATGAGTTCTGCCTGTTGGATTCAATAGTTAAGATTTTTCTGGTATGGAATATTTAATATTTTGTAAGGAAAAAATATATTATTTTGAAAGAAATGAAATAAGATAGTTGTTCAGAAACACTAGATCTCTCAGTAGTAAACAGCATTAATAATGTATGCAGTAGCATTAACATCCTATGAATAAATTACGTCAGTTTCGTATTTTGAATTGTATGGAATGGCCGGAATGAAGAGGTAATATAGTAGGCCATTTTGTATCTAATGGGCGTAAATAACGTATATTTGTGCATGTATATGTTGAATACAATCTCAGTCTACAAAAATACAATAAATATTTTGATGTCACTTTAAATAATGCCATTTCTTATCTAAATAAAAAAATGAAATCACCATCATTTAATCATTATCTAGTAGACTTTGGTAGTTAAAACATAAAAACAATTATAGTCTGGTTTAAGAAAGAATTTATCACTCATTTAAGCGTGCCAACTGAAAGAAAGCTGAACCGCAAACAGACTGGAATTCTGAGGATAAGAATGCAGGTCATCCAATCGTTTGACAGCGATAAAAATTAAGAAATCTGCCATCTATAAAATTCGTATTGTTTTAAAATGAGATATTTACATAAAAAATCAATTAATAAAGGAGATAAAAGTTTACTCAATTCTATGTTTTGCGATAAAATATATCAACGAAAGAAATTTGAATGGATTGTTGGCTTTTTATGCCGCAAGAGCCATATTTGTCTATACTGCCCCAAACTGATTTTAATAAATTACACTGGGCAACAAATTTTCAAAAAGTTCCTACTTCCGAGATGAATATAGTCAATTCCTAATGAATTCAATGTGCTGAACACGAATATGACAAAGAAGCAGCAGAATTGGCTATGGTTTTTTTGTAATGCGTAAACATTGTTTAGAAAAATGTATATATATTTACATATATTACAATACGTGTTAGGACTTTCGATTTATTTTGGCCTTTCGCTTGTAATGGACGTGGGGAGCATCTCTGATGAGCGTCCAATAGTAACAACCAATTCCCCTGGTACCGTTTTTCCATGTTGGCAATGTCCAGGTGAAAACGCTCGCCGTGCTCATCACTGACCTGCCCGCAGTTATAAGGGAAGAAATTCAAGTGGGAGTCCAGAAAGTGGATCTTTAAGGACATATTGCAGCCGAAATCCTGAAATAAAGCCAATATATCTTCAACCAGATCATTGTAATTTTCGGCCTTGTCATTCCCTAAGAAGTTTGTTGACACTTGATAGAACGCATCCCAAACCTCTTTTTGTTTACTTCGAAGACGTTTCTCAAACTAGTCCAGTCAACGAAGGAAAAATAGAAAAAGAAAATGGTGTAGTTTTGAAATTTGGCACAGTTGTTGGGGGTAGTGTTCTAAACGACATACTAAAAGTCCCCGCCGGTGTGGGTGCCCGGGGGTACAGGGTGGTTAAAGGGGCGTTTTCAGTTTTCTTAAACCCAGATAGCACGTAAGTTTGCAGCAAGTTTGATTTTGACTTGTCATGGCAAAATTTGACGCGTCAAACTTGAATCGAACTTGTAGCAAGTTCGATGTGACAAGTAGCGCCACCTCTTTGCAAATCAAACTTGCAGCAAGTATGCAAAACAAGCTTCCTGCAAAGACAGCACAAAGAGATAATTATCTTTGTCTCTGTTTAAAAAAAAACATCCGATTTTTAATAGAATCACCTAGACCGTCCTTCTTTTTATTAATTCAATAAATCAATGATAATTTGTAGAAAAACCTAACTTTTTTATAAAAAAATTTTTGAAACATTTTCCATCTTTTTACTAAATATATCACTCGCACTTTAAAGAAAACTATATCGCCTTTTTCTTAATGTTGAAATTTTAGCGTTTATAAACAAAATTAAACCGAAAAATCAGTCAACGTTTGTTAAAAAATAAACTTATACATTTTTGTCCCATTTTAACGTAATTACTTTTGAACTCTAATTTCATAATCTATTCTACTAGCAAAACGTTGTTATTAGCGAAAATCGTTCTCTCTTTGACTTCAAATCATATTCTCAACTCAAAATTTAATGAAATCGAGAAAAAAGTTTAAAATAAATCGTATACGAATCGAAGCGACCGATGTATTAGCGAAATCTATCTTCTCCTGTCGTAGCCGAACTGGTCTAGTGGTATCGACCTCTGTCTACTAATCGGTAGGTCGCGAGTTCTATCCCGGGTTGTGTTCGCACTCTGTTTTTGCTATTATTTGCAATGAGTTTGCACGACAAGCTTGTGGCAAACTTGCTGCAAGTTCGTTTCATGGTGACTTCGAAGCTTTCGTTAACTTGCTGCAAGCTTGCACTCTTGTCATGACAAATTTGTGGTGAACTTGCACTCTTGTCATGACAAATTTGTGGCAAGCTTGCTGCAAACTAAAATTGCTATCTGGGAATATCTCGGAAACTATGGGTTCTATCAAACAACACTCAGTTACAAAATTAAACTTCATGAAATTTCCTACAAAGAAAGTCCTACTTTATTTTTATACCAGCAATAGTTTAGAAGATTCAGGGGAATTTAAAAGTTAATATTTCTAAAATTCCTAATTGTAAGGGTAAAATCGATTAAAAGTGCTGAATTAACAACCCTCATAATAACCCCATGCCTATATAATAATTATACAAGAGTAGTATTTCATGTGTCGGAGGGGGAGGGGGGTAAAAAACCCATTTGATGAACAATTATGCTCCCTTCCTCCCCTCACATCCGTTCTCCTTCACAAGTTTCCTTCGACTCGCAGTCTAGTCAACGAATTCTATACACCATTTTTTTCTATTCGTCGATTTTTGGCCTTCGTTGACAGGACTAAAACTTGGGGTCTCTGAAAAGCTGTTTAATCTGAAGCCCCACAAGAACGCCTTTTTTAATTTTTGCTACACTGAGTCGAGGGAATTTTTCATGCAGGTACTTGAATGCTCGTCCATTCTTATCTATGGCTTGTTACCAAGTTTTTGACAAGGACAAACTTGATGTGCAAAGGAGGAATGATGATTTTATTCTGTTCTGCCAGACGTGGGTGTTCTACATTCATTTCTCTAAGCTTAAAAATGCTCTCTGAGGCCAGCCTTTCTAGATGTAGTGCAAAGCGATTGTTCTGCTGTCCCACAGACAAAGGAAACAGCAGTACTTCGTATATCCTAGCTGCAAACCCATCAACAGAGACACTACCTTCAGGTCAGCACAAATCTTCCAGCCATACTTACTGTAGTTAATCATCTCCAAATGCTGTTTTACATTGTGGTAAGTTTGCATCAGGTAGACAGCATGTGCGACAGGTGTGGATAGAAGATCGTTCCCGATTTTCAGCAAAACCGCCTTCAGATCAGTTTTGAAGCATCTATAAACAGCCGCCATCATTGGACTCACATGCAATGCGGAGTTCTTTTAGTAGGCCATCAATGTCAGAGCAGAACACAAGACTTTCTTCTTTTTTAAAGAAAGATTCAAAGAGCAGATGACGGAAACATTTCGTAAGCATGTATTTATCATGCTAAATTCCATTATAATAAAAGGGATAAATTATTATATTAAAGGGATATATATATAGGATATATTATTTAAATAAAATAATAATATTAAATAATTAAATAATATAGTGAATATAATAAAATTATTATATAATATAATGCATATATTGCATTATATAATATAATGCATATATTGCATTATATTAGAGCACCTTTATAAAACAAGAAACGTACATATCTCTGCAACGAGAGCCAATCAGCTTTCTTGAATGTGATATTCGTGTTTAGCACGTTAAATTCATTCAGGATTGGGTACTTTCACCTAAGAAGCAATTTCATTGTTGCCCGGTGTTATTTATGAAAGTCAGTTCGTATTTTCTAAACTAACCAATATTGATGTATCACAACTTTTTTTTGTTGCCTGGTTAGAGAGAAAACTAAAGACAAAACTTAAAAGGAAACTTTAAAATGAAACAACTTGAGGACAGATTTAAAAAAAAAATTCGAAGGGCTGTGTTTCCATGGATGCAGCTGTCTTCTTTCTCCAATCGGGTAATGAGGTCGTTAACTGCTTCGTCTTAAGATGTTACCTAGAAGGAATTAATTTACTGAAGTCGGAAAGAAAACTGAATTACACGACCCGTACAGATTTCAAAATTCCCCACCAATGACTTCCTCCGAATTTCATAAACAGTAAAATGTTCTATTGTGTTTTTCTTAAAGCATTTTTCGACTAAATGTATTTCAGTGTTTTAAGTGATTGTTTTATTATCGTGTCAATTTATATTGAATACGACTGATAAGCTAGCTGCAATATATTCTGTTTATCATGAATCAGACCAAAAAGAATAAAAAATCTCTTTTCTTGGATTGAAAACAATGCAGGCTTAATCATAAAGAAATTCTTAAATTGGCAACGCTTCGATATCCGTCTATTTTTTCTCTATACCTCTTTAAATGTTTTATTCATTCTTTGATAATTTCCCTTAAATATTTGCATAAATTCAAAATGACTACACGATATTTAAATGCTTCTTATATTTGTCTTGCTAAAGTTAACCACTCAGACAAAGTTAGCTGTTCTGCATAAAGACAAATAAACATACTTTTAAGTACAATTTTTCACCAACGTCCCAGAGTTAACCAGGAACGGATCAAGCAGATTGAACCATTCTAATTATACTATTGGATTGGTTTTGGGGCACTATTCTTTCTATATTAATGAGCGGGACAGTGCGTGTTTCCAAAAATGTACGTTTAATTCTGGTCATCTTTTCTTTGTGTGTAGCTTTGTTGTTTGATGTATGCTAAGGAATTGGCCAAAAACATTAACTTTGGATGCTTTTGAAAGATACAAATTTAGACTTTCACAATTAAAAACTTCTTCCCATGAGTAGCATTCAATGCCTCGAAAAAAATATATCATTTTCTTACTTCAAAAAAAAAAGTTTGTAGTATGTCTTTTACGATTGTTTCTTGCTTTGGTAATGCTCAAAGAATAATCATTGGTAAAGAGATTGTACTGATTTTCAGGTAAAGAGAATTTTTAAGTTCATTCGTTTTCACACTTTTGTAAAACTTTATTAAACATCATGCCGATTTCAACGAAGATCTTACTATTTAAAGGACTCAATGGCCATGTTCATTCTCTTTTCCTTCAGGTTCGAACATGTTGATATGTTTATTACTTTAAAGTTTAGTTCCGATTAAGTTGCAATTATGTTTAATAAATTTGTTTAGTTGCCTTTCCTCATTGAGTTCAACGGCATAGTTTATGAAAAATGCTGGCCTGTAAATTATTACCACAGCGCTACAATAGAACTGTTACACAAAATTGAATATTTTCTCTGAAATCTGTCTTCAGATGCTGACTGAAATAAGATTTCAGATGTATTTCACAAGCAATGTGTTGCATTATAAAATATAGATAAAATCAGTAAGTTTAGTAATTAGTTTATAATCAAAATGTAATATATTTCGTATCTTCATATCTCCGTAAACTAAGAAAATCTTCTATTTCACTGTCTCAATTACCAGGCTCTCACTTGAATAGTGATTTATTTATTTATTTATTTGTTTGGAAAAATAGCAATCGGTCATGTCTTAGATAATAAGAACTGTAAAAGAAGAAATACATAATTCACTTCTGTACTAGTTAATCATTTTAAGATAAAATTATATTTACAGTTTACTTAGTATTTTGGTACAAATTTTATAAATTTCTTCTAGAATCTACAACATACTGCACATATATATTATTGATTTTGTCATTGTTTCACTTTATTCAATAAGTAAAATTCACAAAATAGAATGAAATGTTATCTCGATATTTATTTGTTATTTGTAGAATAGAATTTTATCTGTTGTTAAAATATAATTATCTACTTTCCGTTCCAATTAAATATTAAATTGCAGTAATATTATTTTATCATTTTTCTTCAGATTATTATTTGAGATTTTTGAAAAAGTTTGTTCTAAATGGTAAATTGACGTGAAACTTTTGTACTGTGAAAAATTTACCCTAAATTACTTTTCACTAATTTTCAAAACCATTATTTCTACCACTTAAGAGTGGAATACATTTCCATGGTTAGAAACACACTGACTCATTTAAGGCAAAAAATTAAGTACCTATTTCACAGAAAAAAATCATTTAAAGTATTCAACTGAAATGTATGTACAGAAGTATTCCAATATTTGATATTCAAAATAATCTTTTCCACTACTAACATAAATTAAATCCATACATTCAACAGAAATAAGGCGCGCAAAGAAATAATCTCAACATCACATTCTTTACATTTGAACAGTATTACTTTTTTCAAGGAAAACCGGATTATGCCTTAATAATTTCTTAGAGATAGAATTTAACATACGAGATAAACAGTAGAGCACCGTTTATGCGTTTCTCATTCATACGTCGCTTCACCACAGTCCCGATTCATTTGTATTCATTGCAATGATAAAGTATTTCGTTTATACGACTTTTTACGTCAGTCCCTTGAAAGGCGTATGAACTGTGCTTTTCTGTATATACATGGTTCCCACTTATATCCGTTACACCCGCTTAACTTCTAAACGGTGACAGCTTAGGCCATAAAGTTGCTGTTTAGGTATAGTAAAAAAGCTATGCGCTACTCGATGAGACAACTTACAAAGCCATCTATCGGCAAATTTTGGAATTAGCGGTCTATCTCGTAAACAATGAAAGATGCAAGAAAAAAATCAATTAGAAAGTTTTAGAGTACTCTAGATTTAGTACGAAAAGATACCTAATCGAGAGTGCTCTACAACTTTCTAATTCACTTTTTTCTTGCGTCCTTTACCATTTACGAGATAGGACGGCTAATTTCAAAATTTGCCGATAGATGGCGTTGTAAGTTGTCCCATCCAGTAGCGCATAGCCTTTTTTCTATACCTAGACACCAACTTTATGGCCTAAGCTGTCACCGTTTAGAAGTTAAGGGGGGTGTAACGGATATAAGTGGGTACCCTGTATATTCAGAACGACTAATATCTTCTAAGTCGAGAATGAAATAATAAAGATTATTTTTTTACACATGCTGATAAAAAAAACTCATTAATATTTAAGTTATCAGAAATCTATTTCCGTATAGATTATGTTTTCATCTAAGCTACCTGCAAAACCATTTTGGGGTCCCAAACCTTTATCGAATTCCCGATCCCAATTCTAATGACTCCCTACCCATTTCCTGCTATCAAGGTTCTTTAATTAAAATTTTAGCCTTTCCATTTCCGGACTCGTAAGTCATGGGGGAATGGACAATTCGCAGCGAAATCACTGACCACAAATGGGGGAGGTGAGCGGGTGGCTATTTACCAGTTTAATCTGCGTTGCCCTGACATCGAAAATTCCTGAGGAAGATGGCATAACATTATGCACAGATCGAACTTTAATGAGTAGTCAGTGATTGGGTACGGAACTACTCGGATCGTTTGGTCGAATCTAGAAATATTCGAATGTTAAAAATTGTTCGTTTATCGTCAGAGCGACTTGTAATTTAACAAAACAAACTTCTTTATTAATGTTTTGAGATAAAGCTAATCTATAAACTAAAGTTGAAATGTTAAAAATCAATGGCTATTTTAAATACATGTAAAATTATGTTTCATTTATTTTGGAAGGGGGGCGAGCCCTCATGTGGGTTCGAGACCTAGTTTTCAAGTATGTTAAAGAGACTCCCATCATCAATGAAGCAAAGATTTCAAACTTTAAGTATTTAATAAGATAAAACACACATTAAAAACCGTATGATCATAGAAAGATAAATAAAGGATTAAGAAAGCCTTCAAAAAATGTTAAAAGTCAAGTTGACATCGAGCGAAATGCTCACTCCCCGAGGTTCGAATCAAATCCCTGCGAGAGTGGAAGAGAAGGGGTCTTATATCGCCATCAGTCAGAATCGCTATGTTGCCTTTCACATAGGGACAGACTACGTTTCTCACATTTATATATGGTATTAAATTTACCAATCAAAAAATTTAATTTCATAGAACTATTTTGTGGTAAATGTCTCTTTTTCTCTCCTTTTCATTCATTTTAAATTTGATCTTTCATTTAAATCGATGGAATTTCATAGTTATATTAAATAATTCTGAGGAAATTCGAGTAACATTAATATAGACATCAAAATTAAGCAAATAGTCAATTTCGGGATGCATCCAGGCGGATTCCATGGAACGGTTTCAAAGATTGAAAAGCATGAGAAGATTTGCGTTTTGGATGAAAATGACTATTAAATTTGACAGGATAGAACTGAAACAATTTTAACAATTTGTGCTCTTAAAACAATGAAATAATAAGATATTTTGCAAAAGCCTTTGAATAGAAATTGTTTCATATTCGTAGCACTCAAGTTTATATGAAGGAAAATCTTCGTCAACCGACTCTATCACGAAGTAACAATCTTCATTAAGTGGGCATCGAGATTTAAGTTTTTGTAAATTATGTTACTCTCAAGGTTAAATGCCCCTCAAACGAACCATCAATAAAACAAATACACGGCCAAGATATGAATCAGCGACTTTCTTATCTAAGCATCTCTCAGCATCATACTTTCAATTTATTCATTATGAAAGTATAAATATATGTTTAACCCTCTCTTACAGAGTGAGGCTGTCCCAGGCAGTCTTGAAATTTCCCCTTAACAGTAACGAAGGCCGGTCTTAGGCGGTTGGCTTCTTTCGAGGAGAGGTGAAGTTCTGAGATCGCTTCGGAGAGACGCTCATCTCGGAAATGGGCTGTAATGGCCATGGATGCCCTTCACAGACAAATTTCCGTGAGTCTTAAGGGAAGGTTAGAAGCAGGGTGGGGTGGTGGGGTAGATGACCACCCAGGTTGGGAGAGTCCAACTGATGTCGCATCCTCCCAAAAGGGCCCTGCTTTAAAGGGGCTAGAAGCAAAATGTCGCTACGAGATTAAAGAGTTAAAGAGATACAATGGATGATAAATCATCACCCCAACGTACCCTAAGCAGTTCGGTGTATCTGAATGAATTGTCCCCGCGAATAGTAATGCGAGCACTGTGGCCATTTACGAACTGGTCAATCATCAGTCAATGCAATAATTCCACCTGAAGACGGTACATCCCGTCATTAAAGATGACTTTCATCGCCATTATTGTACCCTTCGGGGAAGTGAGAAGCATACAGGACAAGGCTGCTTCTCATATTTGTGAAGCAGCCTTATCCTGTATGCATACAATATCCGTCAAGTAAGTATTTTGAAGGTGATAATGAGACACGGCAATTCAGAATAACAAAACGGCTGCAAAAGTTCACACAACAAACCGCAACAGGGAATTTTTCTGTTAATCAGGAACTCTTTTTCGCAAAGGATAATGGCCAATTTCTTGTTGCTTGTTTCCACTAATCTTCTAAGTTTCTGTATTTTTGGATAAAAGTAGACCGAAAAACAAGAATTCTGTCTTGGTTTTCCCATTGTGTTGCGACTAAACTGTCTTTTATATCCTTCTAACGAGCTTTCGTCTTCACCAGAGAGGAGAATGTACTATTCCGGCTTATTGATGATACTCGGTCTCTTTAGCTAATACTCAGGGGAAAAAAGGATTTTAAACAAGTCTTCAGCTGATCCCATAATCTTCTCATCTCGGAATAGAAAAAAATTATGTTTTATACTAAGAAAAGAACAATCGAAGTGACCTTCATGGTGAGTAGGAGAAACAACTGTAGTTTTCCCTAAATCGCTGCCATCTATCTTTTCATAACAGTTATATTTTGTTTCTACTCTGCTATAATTGATTTTTATTCAAAGTGAAAGATTGTTATTATAAAAGAGACGAAATGAGATAGCTGTTCGTAAACATTGGATCTTTCTGCGTATAGGTCACACAGGATTTACCCATCTCCACATATTGGTAGGAGAATCAATACCAATGTGTCTATGATGTAACTATCATATGAATGTTCACCGTATACTATCAGAATGTTCAATCTTTAATAAAAACGTTTGTAGTTTTTCAAAACGCCTTCGATTTCCTAAACGAATTTACTTGGTGAAACAGCTCATATTAAAATTTAAGGTTCATAAAGTTTTATTCACTGATTTAAATTGTCTGTTTTACTGAGTACTTAGAACTTCTCACATTCCATTATTTTTATAATTTCCCTTTACAATCATATCTTTCTTACTTTTGTTTGGAGCAGCACAGCCAAACTAATGGCTCTTGCACCACAGAACATCTGCAGCATTCATTACTAATGTAAATTCTAGATGTTGACTAATCGCACATCTAGAGTAATTCTCCAAGTCCATGAGCCAATGAATATTGGTAAAGGTGTCAGCTTTTCTTGGTCAAATCGTCCTAGGAAAACCTGGGTATTACTTGATGTACACACCATTTAACTCCAGTACACAGAAGTGGGGTGCCTTACAGGAGTAATACCAGTGGAAACTGACCCATATTTGTATTTTGCTCGGATGAAAATCCCTAGAAGTCAGTGCGACAGGCACGAGATATTCATGGCTTGAGCACACATCGGTGAACAAGTTTTGGAATAATACTGATTAAGAGAAAAACCAGAATAGAATCCATATAAAACTTCATCCTAGTCAAATTTACTCATCTATGCATTGTATTAACTCACGCGGCCACTGGTGGCCTAAGTCTTATTACACAATTATTCCATTGTGCAATATTTAAATAATTTATTAATAAATTATTATTCATTTTATCATAAGGTGGTAATAAAATATACGTTATCATTAAAATGCTATGAATTATGTGCGTAATTTATGCATTACATAATATGACTTGAATTATTGCGGTGCTTTAATAAATAAAAAAGTGTGTTAAAAATAAAGAAGAAAACAGAGAAATGATTATAGGTTTAAACGTATATGAATTAAGATTATACTCAGCTAACAAAATAGTATAAATGTTTTGCTGCACTTTTTATAATGCCACATTTTTCTATGCAATAAAAAAGAGAATTCTTATATATTTTAATTTTTTCTAAAACAGAGATTTTTTAACTATTTAATGGTTTAAGTCTATATTTAATTCAGAATTTATAATTGACTTAAGCGTGGCAACGAAAAGAAAGATAATTGAAGAATTGCAAATCAAGCCATCCGTTAAGTTCGAATTCAGAATAAAACAATGGTGTAACTAAATGTCATTTTAAGTATATTTGAGGATGTAGATTATCTCCATAATTAGTAAATTACACCAGAAACATTTCTAACATATTACTTGAAGAGTTGAATTCCCTAAATTTAAGTAAACAAAACTATACATGTTCAATTAGCGTCCTCATCATGCGACGAAGATTCAGAATTAAAAAGTTCTTCGGTATAAACACAGTTCATTTTCAGACTGAAACTTTGTTGTACAAAAAATTCAGTCTACAAAGATGATAAAAAATTAATCAATTGTGGCAAATCTGCTTGTTTATGACAGCAGTTGTTGCAACGAAAACTTTAGCTGCCTGTGTATTCAAGGAACGAAAAAATACATGTGATTGTAAGAAAGTCGCTATAAAAGTGAATTCGTATTTCCAACACTAACCAATACTGACGTATCAAAAGTTCTTTTGTAGGCTGATTAAAAAGAAAAACCGGAGAAAAGACTTAAAACGAAACACATAAAAACATTTAAGACTATTTTTTCAAAAAAACAAATAGTATTCATAAGGTTCTGTGTCCAAGGAAAGACCTAATCTACTTACTATCTAACGTCCTTTTTCTCTCACAGCGGTTAATGAGGTCGTTATCTGTCTCGTCTTAAGACGTTTTCTTGAAAGAATTAATTTACTGAAGTCAAAAAGAAAACTCCATTACACGGGAATCCTCCACTTTTCAAAGTCCCTCTCCGACGATGTGTGCTAGATTTCATTAAAAAGAAGTAAAGTTCTGGAAAGTTTCCTTCAGTTAATTTTTTTGTAAAAAGCGGAACTATTTTGTATTTTTTTAAATGGCTCTTTCCTAATCATGATCAGCTTTTTTATAATGTCTGATCAACTAGTTGGGTACTTTGTTTCTTTTCAATGAGATAAATTGATAAAAATTTAATAATTTTTTTAAAAAAACACACTTTTATTAATGTGCTAAAAATAAATTTCTCTACTTTAATTATTTTCTAGTTTTTAGGTGATATTTCATAATTGATTATTGTAAATATAATGAAAGTTTGTTGATTACTTGTAGTATGAATGTTCTAGTTTGTACTATGAATGTTTGAAAATTGATTTAAAATTTAATTCTCAAACTCCCTACCAATGGCGCCACACGTAAGGACAAAAAATTTAATTAAATTAACCGCCTAACTTTGAAAGTTTAAGAAAAGTATATTATGATAAAGAATACACATTTATTATAAATTTGAAAAATCTAGAACATCAAGAAGTGAGAAAAAATCTTTTGCAATATTTCATTATCACAGGCATGAAAAAATTCAAATTAAAATAAAGTATATATAAAGGAATCGTTTGGTTTGAACCCAAAACTTGAGATTATATAATATCCAGTTTGGAATTAATATCCAAAAGAAAAAAATTCGCAAACTATCAATGAATTCTTGTAGTGGTGATTCAAACTTCTGTTTGTTACATAAAACTGTTAAGATGAAGGAGAATCTATCTTAATTACTCTTTGGGTATTTCATGGTAACAATGGATTATAGTTATTTGGAAATTAAATTCATTTGAAAATTGTCAAAAAGTACTTGTTATTGTAAGCAAAACATACCGTTAGTGTATTTAGATCAATTATATAATTATATCAGGTCGCTTTTCCCGTGATAGAACAATTTTCCATGTTGAATTGCGTTTCAAGACCAAGATCAATGTCTTACCTTTGAATATTTTATTTGAGAAGCAAGAAATACCACAAATTAAAAAAGTTCTTCTACTCATCTTCTCTTTATTTACAGCTAAGCTTCTTCATCACTGATCACGATTAAGTTTTCAATGAAAAGAAAATGTATACTTTCGGAAAATAATTTTTGCCCTTTTCGTGGAGTTTGAAACCTAGATGAAAAAATTATTTATTTATTTTGCAGAAGTTTTCGGTATCCTTTTCGCGATAGTCTCCTATTTTATAACATGTATGGGAAAATTATCGGTTGTTAATTAAGGGCTTTGTTCTGGCTATAATCTGAAGATCAGCTTTGATGATGTCGATATACTAAGTGACGGAATTTTATCTAAGAGATTTTAGAATCTCGGATTAGAGAACTGATTTCATGGAAGATGTACTGTATATGTGTATATAAATGGGCTTAATGAATGCTTAAAATAGTTTTAGTGGGCCTGACAAAAGTCACGTCATTTGTTTGGCCGGGACATGTGAAAGTGGGGATTGCTCCAGCTTATATCCGTGACCGACTGTGGTTCAGAATAACGAGGTCTGTCTATCAAATGGAAGTAAGTTGGCTTGCTGTGTATTCCTTTTCCTTTTTAAATAATTCCACCTTATTTTTCCAATGAGGATAAGACCCTAGAATCGAAGGCGTGGTATGGTGTTTAAACGTTTTTAATAAGCAAACGGAATGGAAAAGATTAAGGAATTATCTTGCAGCTGTAATCATCCTCAACATCTGGCTATGTTTCAGAATAACGAGGTCTGTCTATCAAATGGAGGTAAGTTCACTTGCTGTTTAATTCTTTACTTTTTTCAATAACGTCCGCCTCCTCTAATCCAACGCCGATAAAACCCTAGAAACGAAGGTGTGGTTTGATGTTAAATTTCTTCAATAAACGAATGGAATGGATCAAGGAATTGTCTTACAGCTGTAATTATTGCTTGGAGGAAGTTTATCTGTACTGATGCCTTTTAAAAAGCCAGAAAATAAATCTCATTCATGATTACCTTAATTGAAACACGGAAAAAAACCACCTTCTGCACTCTCTAGGAAACAAATATGTTTCTTAGAAGGAAAAAAATAATAAAAAAGACTAGAATTAAATATCAACATATAAAAGAAGGCCTAAAGGCTACATTTTGAAAATAAAAATAAGATTTCACGGGCCCCCCAAAAATATAAAATGTTCTCTTATTTTTTCGAAGTGGTTAATGAGGTCGTTATCTATCTCGTCTTAAGATGTTTTCTTAAAAGAATTAATTAGCCGAGGATTCGATAAGAAAACTCCATTAGACGGGAATCCTGAACTTTTCAAAGTTCCTTTTCAACGACATGCACTAGATTTGATTAAAAAGAATTAAAGTTCTGACGATTTTCTCTCAGCTTATTTTTTTAAAAAAAAAACGTTTTTTAAAGGTTTATCTTATCCATTTTATCCTGAAAATGTCTCATCAGCTAATTATATTCTTAGTTTTCCTGTGTAGAGTAAGGGCTAAAAATTATACGTTTCCTTCGTTTGGTTAGGCTAAAAATCATGTTTATAGAGAAGTGGTATTATTTAAATGACATTCACGAGATAAGAAAGTCACATAATAATTATAATAAGATTGTTTTGAAAGATTTGAAGCTGATATTTATTTTTCAAAACTGCTGATAAGGATTATTATTCGTTAGCCATTAGTAATATTTACTAATTGAATTATGCTTTGAAAAGCCTTTAATAAAAAGAAAATTTTTCAGAAATTCTTCAAATGTGGCATAAATGTTTGCGTATGTTTGTCGTATAGTTTTCAGTTATAAGAATCATAGAAAGGGGACTACTTAGCAGTTTTGGACGAATGCTTAGCATTTTTTTCAAATATTATGATTTATCACAATTATTACTTAGTATCTTAATGATATGATGTCTTTAACTTTTCATTTGCCTCAATTGCTTACAAAAAATGAATAGAAAATACAAGTAGAGTTTTCGTCAGGATAAATCTAAAGAAATGACAAGATTTGTAGTTACTTATTTCTTATTATTTTTATTTAACAGCGCATTTCTTAAAATATATAATAAGTTCCCTAATTGATGATAAATCTTATGATATCTTTCTACTTACATTAAGAAGTGTTCCGTTAAGTCCGACTTATTTTCTTATTAAAAAAGTATTACTTCAAACACCTATAATTTGAAAACGTTTCCAAAATTTAAAACATCGAATTTTAATACTTCAAGTCAAATACTTCATTTGAAGAAGTCGTCTGATTTATCTGTAACCTTCGACCAAAGTCCTCTTTGCTCGAGGAATCTTCCCATTCTTAAATGAAAAAAATATTTTTACTCATAATGTAACTGAAAACTGTATATTCATCATAATTGAAATACAAGAACTGTTCATAGATAAATGCATGAATTGCTTACAAATGAGAGAGTTATATTAACTTTTGTTTGGTATAACAGAGAGGAAAGATTTTGAATTGAATACCGAGCTACCTAAATCGCTTCTTATAAACGGAATCGAGCACACAGTATGCATTTTAGATATGACCAACATCTTTTAAGTCCACACTGAAATAACGTCGATTATTTTCCTCTCCAAAATGATAAAATACTTTGTCGCATTGTTTTTCTTTCCAATATATTCCGGAAAGGGTTCAGGCCATAGAGGATATTAAATTAAGACCTTAAAGTCTTTTTCGTCTACAGAGAACCTATTCTAGTTTTGAATCTGCATGGATGAATGGCCTCTGATGAAATCATCCACCGGACTCTTACTTCTTATCTTTGACTGCTATTATTTTTGTATTTTTAACTCTTCCACAATTAAAATTCCGTTTATTAGTATTTTTATTCATTTTGTCACACTGCAGCTTCTGGAATCCATTTCCGGGTTGATCATCCACTATACCGGCAAACCGTTTGAGCGTTTCATCCTTTTATCAAATCCCCGATCCCAATTTTCAGACCTAATGACTTCTTTCCCCTTCCCTGTGATAAGGGGTGTTTAATTAAAATTTTAGCCCTTCCATTTCCGGTCTTGATAGTCATGAAGGGGGACGATTCGCAGCGAAATCATTGACCACATATCAGAGAGGTGCGCTGAAGACCATTTACCAATTTAATCTACATGGGCCCGATTTCGAGGATTCCTCAGGAAGATGACATAGCATTACGCATATATTGGACTTGAATGATTAGTCAGTGACAGAGGAAGTGTCGACTAGGATCACTTGGAGTAACGCGAAGCGGTTTCCATGTAAAGCGATTCATATTTATCAATGGAATGATTCATATTTTTTTAAGTAAACACTTTTATTAAATATCCGTTTTTAAAAAAATGTAATGCATTAAAGATGAGACAGTCAAAAAAATATTATTTAAGTATAAAATTTGCAAAAAATTAAATCAAGGAACTACTGCTCCAGTTATTTATTCGTAATACGCATTAAATCCAACTGAAACATTGGATTATTGTGGGAGAAAATTTTATTTTCCCTTCATTCATTTTACTTCTAGGTTATGCATTTAAATGGAAGTTGTAAATATATTACGAACTATTCAACATTAACCATACTAATTCAGCGATTAATCAATGACGGAACGGAATATCGTATGAAAATTTTCGATTTTTTTTATGACTATGACTATTAATTATTATAGCAAAACCTAAGCTTTGTGACAATAAGAAATGAAGAGACATTATCTTAATAAAAAGATCTTTAATCAAATTAGATCATAAAGATAATCCGACAAATTTAAAAAGGCTTTACCCAACATTTGATTTCAGAAAAGCAATTTTAAGTAAGTGAACATCCGATACGATGATATCAGTTAAGAAAGCCAATAATATTCAAATAAGCACTTCTATCATATATGCCTGTATCAGAGTTAACTCTAGGATCTATAATATGAAAGGAGAGTAATTTTACTTTATATAGATACGGAAGATGACTCAGCCATTCGGTTAAATGCTTTTATTTGAGAATATTGGTCTCATACGGCAATTTTAATAGAGCAAAACTTCTGCAAAGGTACACATCCAAACCCATCACAATTTCCAACAGAGAAATTTTGGATTGCATTCCAAATCATTCTCTCAGTGGGTAGGAATTAAATTCTTGTCACGAGATTCCATACAGCTTTCAATATTCTAGATATATGTTCAGAGAAAAAACAAATTTTCTTGCTCGTTTTTCCATTGTATTCTGACTAAATTCTCTTTTGTATATGTCTAAAGAGCTTTTGCCTTCTCCTCAATGGGGAATGTAGCCATTGAAGCTAATTGATGATATCGAGTCTGCCAATCTAAAACCCATGGCTGAAAAGGATTTCAAACTACACATTGGCTGATCTCATAATCTTCTCATCTGGGAACAAAAGATATTGAGTTTTACACTAAGTAAAGCACGGTTGAAGAATCCTTCATGGTGATTATGAGAACAACAGTAGTCTTCCTAAAAAAATGTTGCGTCTTCTTTTTAAATAGTTAATATTTTTTCTAAGATTCTATAGTTAACTCTTCTATTCAGAAAGAAATGGCATCGTACCTCTCTTTATCGAAGAGAGATGCGATGAAATAGCGTTTTATAAGCATACGAACACGCCATCTCTCTGCAGTATACATCATTAATGATGCATTTAAACTATTTAAATGCTATGGATAAACTATCTAAATGTTTTGTTTTATTTTCTGTGTTGGAAAATTTAAGCCAGGATAAAAATGAATTTTAATAAATGTAGCGGTTTTGTCAGTAGCATCAATGCAAATATGACAGCGTGATTCTGTTCAGGTAGAACTGATTGCAGATAAGGTTTAAAAGACTGCGTGTCTAAAACTATAAGAGATCTAAAGCATTTTAAAGAAGATAAGCGTTTTCTTATTTCGCTTTGAAAATATTAAAATTACAATGAGTTCTTTATATTATATGACGATTTTTATTACTTTTTAACTTGAATGTTAAAATCTATTGAGGGTTTATAACCATCATGAACGTACTAATATGGATACTGATATTAATACGATATTGGATCGAAAAAAAGTTACAAGCAGCAGCATTTGAAAAGTAATTACAGTCGGACCTCTATTTAACGAAGTCGAAACCTCTATTTAACGAAAAAAAGTTCGTTATATGGAAAATTCGTTAAATAGAGATTCACCTGTTAAAATACTTTAAATTACGCATAACAGATTTTAAATTCATAAACACAAAATATTATTAAAAAAGTAATTAATCACACCTTTATTTTGTAAATTAATATCTGTTTTATATATTTTACTCATCAAAAAGAAATATGCAAGGAAAACAAGAATAAAACAAAACATTGTCCGGGTATTTTCAATTAAAAAATAATTTTATATTAAAATTAATGAATTTTAGTATTTTATTGTATGAAGGCTTGTTGATCTCTGCATCATGGTCATTTCCATCTTCATCATCTTCGTCTTCAGCGCAATTCATTGCTGTATTTTTTTATTTTTCACACTGTCCACTTCAAAACTGCCTCATCCACATCTTCATAGACACATGCTTTTAAACGCTTTGAACAAAAATTCGATGAATCATAATTTTGTATCTTATCACGATTTTTTATTATGGTTGATAAGCTGTTTGGAGGAATACCAAATTTTACAGCAATATCCTTTTTTTCCGCTCCTTTATCCACCTCATGAAGAATTAAATTTTTTTCTTTCATGCTCAAGCACTTTCGCTTTGACATTTTCCCGCTTCAAGGTCTTTGATCACCATAAAATGTGTTAAAACAACAAATAAGTTTGAAATGTTTAGAAATATTTTGAGAAATATGGAGAGAAAAAATATTGGATCACAAGAAAAAGATCGTTAAATAAGAGAATGCACTTCGCTATTTGGAGGTTATTTTACGAAGAAATTTGCAAAATGTTTTTGGTTCCAAGAAAAAGTTCGCAAAATAGAGAAATTCGCAAAATAGAGGTTCGTTAAATAGAGGTCCGACTGTATTATGGAGGGAATAATTTTCAAGAGTGGAGACAGATGGTGCTAGTTGTCTTAAAGCGGTTGTGCGGGAAGGTAGAGCAAATTTCCAGACGCGTCAGAGAGAATGAAATGGCAAGACATTTAGAGAAATGGTCTCGCTTATGCCACTTTGAAGAGGTTACGTGGAGCCATCCGACGCAAACGCCCTGGCTTCTTGAGTGATGGTGTCATCCTCCTGCATGGCAATGCCAGGCCCATTACTGCTCGCAAAACTCAAGAATTGTTGCGAAAGTTCAACTGGGAAGTACGGAGCTTACCCTCATACATCCCAGATTTGGCACCCATTGACTATTTCCTTTTTCTGAAATTGAAGAAACACTTCTCTAGAGCAGAGTTCTCTTCAGACATTGATGTGAAAAAATCTGCCGAGAGACGCGATTTCTACCAAGCCGGGTTAAATAAGTTGGTCCTGTGTTCAGATAAATGCCTAAATAGATTTAGTGATTGTGTGGTAAAGGAATTGTACATTTAAGTGGCATTCCAGAATATTTAACCAGAAGTCTGAAGAAAAATACCAAATGATGGACTGATAGTCTGACCAGTAATTACTTAAGCAATTATCAACCCACATTCAGTAATTAAACAATGAAATTAACTCCTAACACCAGAATGAACCGTCTTAACACAGATTAGGAGGAATATTTTAATCTAGCAAAACACCCATACGTTACTTGAATTAAAATTAATATTTTTTATGTTTCTTTTTAACTACCATAAAATTCTAGGTAACACTCAACGAGTCAAGTATAAAAAAGAAAATTTTTATGTTTACTTAGAAACAACAAAGTTAATTTTATGCCACATTTTTTTAATCAAATATTTAACGCACCGGGTTAATTTTTTGGGCTTCATTTTCTACTTCTCCTATCCTTTCACAAAACATTTACACCATCAAAATTAGGGCGCTAGCTTGTAATATGTAAATTCTTTAACTAAATTACTGAACGAAAAAAATTCCATTAGGGCCATGCTATAAAAAATAATTACAAAAAAGGAGGCTTGGAGATGATTGAGGGAGCATCATGATTATGCATGAAGCAATGACGGGCTTCCAAATTTGCATTAAACAGTGAGAGGTAGTGTTTCATCCCTATTCTTTCTTTCATGAACTTTTTTCGACGGGTGAAAAAGATACTTTTATTTTCACTTCATCCGAATGACGTAAAATCGTTTAAATTTCTAACAGTCTAACAATTTAAACGTCTTGGTAGTTTTCACTGCTAAGAGGATGCATTCATAATCGAGATGTTATAGTTCATAAAATGTTAAGGAAATATTTCTTTTTAGTCCAGTCAATGAAGGCCAAAAATCGACGAATAGAAAAAATTGAAATTTGGCACAATTGTTGGGGGTAGTGTCCTAAACTACATACTAAAAGTCCCCGCCGGTGGGGGTACGCGGGGGATACAGGGGGGTTTAAAGGGGCGTTTTCAGTTTTTCTTAAATATCTCGAAAACTATGGGCTCTATAGAAAAACACTCAATTACAAAATTAAACTACATGACATTTCCGACAAAAAATTTCCTACGTTATTTTTGTAGCAGTAATATGTTAGAAGATCCAGTGGGATTTAGAAGTTAATATTTCTAAAATTCCTTATTGTAATGGTAAAATCGATTAAAAGTGCTGAATCAACAACCCTCATAATAACCTCATGCCTATATAATAAGTATAAAAGGGTATTTTTGCATGTGTCGGAGCGGGGGAGGAGGGGTGTTGACAAACCCATTTGATGAACAATTATGCTCCCTTCCTCCCCTCACATCCTTTCCCCATCACAAGTTTCCTTCTAAACGTAGTCCAGTCAACGAATTGTAAATTTAAGAAAAAATTGTAGTTTCAGAATTCGGCACAGTCGATGGGTAGAGTGCCCTAACGACATACTAAAAGTCCCCCCCCCTGGTGGAGGATGCTGAGGGTGTACAGGGGGACTGAAAGGGGGAATTTCTCAGTTTTTCTTAAATCCCAACGAAAAAAACTTTAGTTTAAAATTAAACTAAATTAAATTTCTTACAAAAATATTCCTACAAATTGTTCTTAGTATGAATAGTTTAGAATATTATAGCAATTTGAAAAATTATAAAATTACAATAAATGGTTGAAAGTGTTATGTATGCATAAAAATAAAACTATCTACATAAAAATATACAAAATCCAATTTTACACTTGCTCGTAATTAAATTTCCCCATGTTTTACTAGTATATGATCAAGTTCGAACGTCTTCTCTTCTTCTAGAGGTGCACTTTTGTTACAGGTACCATTAAAGGTGCCTAAATAGAAACACATTGCTAAACGTGTATTGATCCGCCGCTCCTTTGGTTGGAGGAATTGAGGAAACATCAGCTTTGATCTTGGTTGATGATTTGAGAAATGCTCATATCTACGATTATTCAAATTATGCCCATCAGCAACGGCTTTATACATGAAACATCTTCTCACTTGCTTGTGAGATAGCATCTGGTGTTGAATGAGGGATTATAAAAGATGTTAGCAATGTTTTTATCTGGCTTAGTTGATTTTTGAACAATATAACTATAGTGCTTTGCTTTTTTTTATAAATATCTAGTGTAATGTCGCACCCACGGAATGCATGGAGAGGGAGGATGGTTGAGCAAAAGAAAGCTCTTTCTGCATCTTTCTTGAAAAGAATAATTTAGCTTCTACTTTTCCCTTGCCAGGCTTCATAAAATAAATGTTACTTACTGGTGGTGCCAAAGTAATCAGTAACACGACTAGGTCTACGTCTTTTCCTTGGGATGAAAAGTTGCTTTCTCTAATCCATATCTCACAATATAAGTATCAGCATCCCCTGTAGCGACTCTAGTTTCAGTTCTTTAGCAGCCATTTTCTGTGTTAGTAATTGAACATGTCTGGTCTTATTTCTTCAATGGCAAGAAAATGTTTCTGTCGAACCGTGACAGACTGGTTGCGAGCTTTTGAGTTAAACTCAGCATAGATATGTAGATTTAGATTATACTGTCTAAATACTCTCATTTGGAGAATTAACAGAACCAAAAGACTGAGTAGAAGGGATGTAGTGGAGGGGAACAGACGTGAGGAGAGGAAGGAAGCACGACTGTCCATCAAATAGGTTTGTTGACCCGTCTTCCTGATACCGCCACTACTTTCGACACATACAATATAATTATTGTATAGGCATGAGGTTATTATGAGGGTTGTTGCTTCAGCACTTTTAATTGATTTTACCATTACAGTGAGGAATTTTTGAAATATTCAATTTTAAACCCCCTGTATCTTTTACAATTTCATTCTACAAAATTTAGGACTAGTTTTGTGGGAAACTTAATGTAGCTTAAGTTTATAATTAAGTGTTTTAAGCTAGGATCCATAGTTTTCGAGATATTTAAGAAAAACTGAGAAATTCCACCTTTGAATCCCCCTATACCTCCTGAGCATCCTCCACCAAGGGGGGACTTCTAGTATGTCTTTTAGAGCAATCTCCCCATAAATTGCGCCGAATTCCGAAACTAAACCTTTTTTTTAATTTACAATTCGTTGACTGGAACTACGATTAGAAGGAAATTTGTGATGGGGAAAGGATGTGAGGGGAGGAAGAGAGCATAATTGTTCATCAAATGTGTTTGTCACACACACACACTCCGCTCCGACACATGCAATACTATCCTTGCATAATTATTATATATGCATGAGGTTATTATGAGGGTTGTTGATTCAGCACTTTTAATCGATTTTACCATTACAGAAAGGGATTTTAGAAATATTAACTTTTAATTCCCCCTGTAGCTTCTAAACTATTGATGCTACTCCGTAGATTTTTTTAATGCACATATTTACGAAGTTCTACATTTCACATTCGTTTGTGTATATATGTAGACGAAGTTTGAAATTAATGGATCTCAGATTTCAAAGTTTGGTACCAGTTTACTTTCCCTTGACGGCACTTCATTATCAGTTTTTTAATCTAAGGAAGAGAGCTCTTCAAGACATTTCCAAATAAATCAAATTTATTAAAAGCCGCGAATTTTTAATTTAATTTTAACCAAGTACCATCAATATTTCAATCTTCAGGCAAGGTTGATTCTGTTTTCTAGATGAATTCAATTATATAAGTTCATAGAACATACATGGTACAGATAGGTATCAGTTCGAGTCATCTTTCATGCGTTTCATGGCCATTAACATTAGTATAAAATGGAAGATAAATTCTTTTTTTAACACTAACAACGCATAAGATAGCGAGCAGACATTGATAAGACATAACAGATAGATGAATAAGTGCATACTGATAAAATGCGCTATACATTTTTTACAGCAATTAGTATATTATCAGCATTCGATCTGGACTAACCGCATGATTCTCAAACTTACAGCAATTGCCAGTCTTTTATGCAAAAAAATCATAATTTTCAATCATGGATCTTATTTTCAAAATTCGAATATTTTCTGCTACTATTAATCGTTTACCATTTAGTTACTTGTGAAAGACTAGAAAGCTCACTTTTAATTCATCGTGTTCTAAAAAGATTTAAAACATTGGAGCCTTTATTGTAGAAAAAAAAACTATGCACACATAACCAACGAAAATTTCTTTTGTATATTTTACGAGATATTAATTCAATTAAGCATTTCTGAAAATATATCGAATTGTTATATTTATTTTTTTATTCTGGGGATGAATCTTCTGAAACGTAGATAATTTACATCTTCCAATATTTTGTGTACATCAACAGAACTAAACCACGCATTGTTTGTACTGAATTATAAAATATTTTTTTCTATTTCAAACTGATCTTGGAAAGCAATGTAAAACAAAGAAAAGTTATTAAAGTCATTGGAGACCAAGCAGTCGGATTTAGTATCAAGTTCGGAATATTGCGTTGCAGGCTGAGTTGCCGTCATTTAAAATTATGAGATAACTTCCCTATATCCTGGTGTAATGCGACATTAATGTAAAAAAATCAGTTAGTAAACCGAGAACATATTGTCTTCTCTAAAACTCTGACGTAACAAAATTTCTTATCTACCTTTTAGACAGGGAAATGACAATCAAGACTCAAAAAGAACGCTATTTAATAATATTTATTTAAACACAAAATGTTTGACGCCAGAATGTCAGCGGAAGGTTTCAACTGTCTTGTATTTTCCTAGGTGTTTATTGCTGTGGTTTTTGCCTCATCTTCCGACTTGCCCTGAAACAATAAATTTACAAGAAAGTCTAAGAAAATTCCATTGCACGAGTTTTCTTGGTCTGAAAATTCCCACCCACGACGTTTCAAAAATTTGATTAAATGAAGTTAAGGTTGGCTTTGTTTTTCACTAGTTAATTTTTTGTAAATAGTGGGATTATTTAAGTCTTCTTCTTCCTACCGATTCTTTTCTTATTCAATTCAGTCTATCTTGAAATGTCTGATCACTAAGTTGTAGTCTCTTTTTTGAAAATATTTGTTATGACAGAAAAAAACAGAAACGTTTCATTTGTTGCTTAGGGTGCAAAGAATGTCATAATTTTTGTTTTATTGTGCGAATAGAAACTAATTTAAGAAAAACCTAAAATAAAATTGGAATTTCGAATTTGAAACGTCTATTTATTTACTAAAACTGCTGAAATATTTAGGATTCTCTTATTTCAACAGTTTTAGAAGACAAACAATGGATTACAACCTTTTACTGACTAATTGGTTTTAGCATAGCATTTTGAAATATAACAGCAATAAGATACGCTTTCGAGAGTCAATCTGATTCTAAAATAAGATTTGTTCCGATATGTTTCATTATTTATTACATCCGAAAAAAGAAATTTCAGAATTTGAAGATATTCGGCCAAAACCATCATTTAAAAAAATGAACTATAGCTCTATAGCGAAACATTTTCTCAAATTCGTACTAAAAAGACAAAATTGCAAATCTAACAGAGTAATCTATGAAATATTGAAATCTTAGAATGAATAAATAATAACATCGTTATTCATCTTAATCTCTACTACATGAACACTAACATGCCTCTAAAAATTATGTCCTGTTTGAACAGCTTAAAACCCAATATCCTTCTGTGCTTACAAAAATATAAAACATTTAATTTGAAAAGATAAATGGTTATTTATACTGAGGATTATATTACCTACAGATATTACAGGAACATTTTCGAGAAAAATATTGTTTTTTTCACCGGTTATAAATAATTGAAAACAATATCGTAGGTTTCTTTTATTTAGTGCGCACGATATTTCTTATCTTTGCATTTATGAGATGTAATGAAGTGTAAGATAGGCATTCAGGCTAAAACTTTTTTTTCTCACCACGAATATCAATTATTTGATTTATTGGCGTAGAAAGGGATTTTTCCATCCATGTAAATTTTGCCACATCATTAAAACACATACGTGCAAGAAACATTTTAGTAATTTCTAAGTCGTATCTAAAGGAAACCATTGCCTCGATTACATAGAAAGTTGCCCAAGTATTACAATTTTGTTTTAGCAACTACTCTTATTTAATAGAGCTAAATGTTTTAATTCTTGTTTCTGTTCCCTGATTAATTACTTAAAGAATGCATCTGAATTCTCTATTATCTAGTAAGATTGTCTAGTCGGTTGGAGATTATGGTAATTTGTGTACCATATTATTTCAAAAATTATACAAATTTAAGTTAAATCAACGTTTTTCAACAAGATTTGGAAAAGTTGTACCTCGTTCCATTCAAAGAAAAGTGAAGATTTCTAATCTATAAATATTTTTCACGTAGTCCGGAAAATGGAATAACCTATGTTCTTGCATGTATCTGAATCGACCCCTTTTTTCGAAATACATTTCAAATCTATGAATTGTCAGTAAAAGAGTATTTAAGCTCCTCTCTTATGCTATAAGAAACAGTATTTACATGAAATTAAAGGCATTTATACTGAACGTGTTAAAAATGTATGATACGCATACTAGTGCAAAATAAATGTTGAAAGTCAAGTATAAGATAATGGTTTCTATTTCTGAAGGCTAGATCATGAAATAGTCTTAAATAATTCTGTAAACTCGATCTTAACTTTCCAGCGGAAGCGTGTATGCAAGAGATACTTGCATTGTGCATCGTATTACATATTTATGTCGTTCCTTTATAAAATCAAATGCAATTTTTATTTACAAAATCTTTGTTTACTATTAAGCTAATAAATAGATAAATAAAAGTCGCATTTATTTTTATAAAACAATGCAATATATATGTAATACGATACACGATATGTCGTAAAATTTGCGTAGGTGTGCCCGTTGGAAGCTTAATTCAAGGTGCATCAAATTATTATCTACTGAACTAGGAAAACTATCCGAGATCCCCAAGTGCTTTTATTGAACTCGCAGACCTAATGATTCCCATTCTTGCCTCCTCCCATTTCTTGCGATAAGAAATCTTTAACTAAAATTTTAGCCTTTCCATTTCCCGACTCGCGAGTCACGGGGAGGGAGGGGATTCGTGGCAATATCATTGACCACAAATCGGAGAGGCGGGCGGGTGGCCATTTAATGGTTTAATATGCGTTTCCCTGGCATCAAATATTCCTGAGGAAGATGGCATAACATTGTGCACAGATCGAACCTTAATGAATGGACCTTATGCATGTGACGTCACATCCTCCGACACGTGACCTGCCGGAGGCAGCCATTGGTCAGTCTTAAACAGCTGACTCAGAACCGCCTTAATTTCTGAGTCGCTTATAGGCCGATCGTTTTGTTTATTCCTCAACAGCTGTTTTTCTATACTCTCGAACCCAAAGGGTGCATAAGGTCCATTGGTGTGACGTGAAAGTTTGTAGAGCGGGGTGCCAGCTCAGGTGTCATCCGACCATGGTTCAAAATTACGAGGTCCGTCACAATATAGCCCTCGTGTTGATTCAACATGGGACGTTAATATAGCTAAACCAACCAATCGAACCTTAATGAGTAGTCAGCGATAGGGCGAGGGATTACTCTGACAATAATCTAGAAATATTCGAATGGTAAGTGCCGTTTGTCATTTGAACGACTGAATAATTTTGAGTAAAGGGTTTATTCAGTTGCCCTTCTACACAAGCTTGTTTTCAATTATTTCAAATCACACCTTTGGTAACTTTAGGGTCTTAAAATGAAATCCTAGAATAACTCGTAAAACTGTTTGCCTTTCCCACATTTCTTAGTATTTTAAAACGATACCATCATTTGATTTAAATTTCATTGGATATTCAAAATAAACAGTAATGAAATTTTCAATTTAGGAAAAAATGATTAAATTGGTGTAGACATTATCTGGATATCTAATTTTAATACGAAGTCGGGTTTCGTACTGAATAAATGTAAGATTTTAACAATTCACCACTGTTGGGTTTTAAATAAAAATTACTTTTAATTTTTTGGAAATAAGTCGTGAGCCGAAAAGACAAGAGAACTTTGTTACATTATGGAATTTATAATGCAACAAAGAATGTAGTTTAAATGATTTCCTTAAGAAATTGAATATACTTTTGAAAAACTTTTAAAAAGAAGCAGGTCTATATTTGCTTTACTCGTGTTTGAAGAAAGGAAATTCTCCCAATAGACACAATTGGAAGTATTGCAACAATTTGTTTACAACACATTTGGTCAACCAGCTTTTCAAATGAGTCTGTTAAGATAGAGTAACCAAGCTTAGCCCAATAATATGGTAACTGATTAATGTATCTAAAAATCTATTTTGTTGCAATAGAAGTTAAATCAATACGGGGATCGTTTAAATTATAGCTCATGAAAAGAGATTGGGTCGTCTGATCGCGATTTGGTTTTGAACAGGAATCATTTCTAAAACTGATAACCGAATATGCTCTCAGTAAATTGTTATATTATAAATGAATGGCGAAGATTCAAATATCCAACTTCTTTTGAAACCATGTCTCAATCTTCAAGATACCCTACATAATTGTATTCCTTTTTCCGCAATAAATGAGAAAAAGCTTTCTTTCTCGAACAGAAGACTCATGTAGTGTCAATAGTTATTCAATGGGTCCATTCCTTACTATGATCCTTTCAAGGAATGCTGGTACAAATTTATTTCTCTCGAATTTAAAATTAGAAAATGATCCATAAGTCTTAATCTATTGATACCCTATTAGCACAAGATATTGTACGATATCTCTACGGGTTTGTTCGGTATTCTGAATGCTGTAAAATATCGTGAAGATATCGTAACAATATTGTACAGCGTCTTGCGCTATTAGGGTAGCCATTAATTTTTCTAAATGCATATTTGATTTACTAGTTTTAGAAATCATTCATCTTGACACGTATTTGACTCGCGTGGCGATTAACAATTCAAAATGTAATCAAATACAATTCATACCTACTGTCTAATCAGTTGACCCCTTCTCTACTGTAGTTACGAGGATAGCTAAGGAGTCATCTAATTAGATGGTTTGAATTTCAGATTATGTCGTGGCGACTAACGTGTTGAAAAGAAAATTGTGATGCTCCAGACCCTTGCATGCACTGTAATTTATATGAACCTTATTTGAGATTTAGCTTGAATTTCAAAAAAAGTTTTTGGAGAATTATAACTGGGTTAATCTATTGTATATGGTGCCCAAGGCGCTTACATACGCTATAGCTTAGACCAGTGGTTCCCAACCTGTGGTCCTCGGATGGTGTATTAGTGGTCCGCAGAACGCTAATCAAAAGTCAAAGTCAGGGAAGCTTCAACAGTCGTCACTTGCTTTTTCGCTTAATAAACAATGTATAATTTTAATCCGTTCACAGTAAGCTTTACTAATAGCCGACATATACGTTCATATAATATATAAATGTATTATATGTGTGTTTGTATTTTTTAATAATATAGCTAGTTAGGCCGCAAAATATTTTTTATACAACAGGTGGTCCGCACAATGAAAAAGGTTGGAAACCGCTGGTTTAGATTATTCCTGTTTTAAATTCAACTTCAATTTCATCAGAATAGATTTCTTAGAAATATGCAGAAGATAAATGACCTCAGTAATCGCATTATTGGTATAAACTTCGTTTATATTTTGGCCATCTTTTATATTATTGACTAATCTTAATATCGCTAACATTTAAAGAACTACACATCATAATATGCAACACAACTAATAGACTTCCAAGTTTAGTCAGGATATCATTCAATCGCAACATAATATACAACTTGTTTAAAATTTCTATATATCGGGCAAGTTTCTATTTTTATAGAAGTTGAAGTAGAGAGAAAAATAACTGTTTTTCCATTGTGTCTCAACTACAGTCTTTTATATCCTTCTAACGAGCTCTTGCCTTCTCCATCAAAAGGAGATGTAGCAGTTCTAGCTTATTGATGATACCTAGTCTGCCTGTCTAAGACTCGGGGTTAAAAAAAGATTTTTAAACAACTCTTTGGCTGATCCTATAATCTTCTCATCTCGGATAAAAAAGAGTTTTACACTAAACAAAATACAATAAAGTTAGCTTCATGGTGACTAGGAGAAACAACGGTCGTTTTTCTCAAAGGACTGCCGTCTGCCTTCTTTTACTAGTTAAGTATACCATCCTAGAAAAAAAAATCCTTGAGTTTTTATCGAGGAAGAAAGTATCTCGTTACCAAAGAAATGAAATGAGATAGCTATTCGTAAACATTAGATATCTCAGTAGTAAACAACATTAATAATGCATATAATACCATTAACATATAATGAATAATGTATAGCTAAATGGTCTTCAGTTTGTGTACCGAAATCGTTTAGGAGAAATAAAACAGTGTTTTACAAATGATATAGTTCTGTAAGAAACAGTATTGTAGATGCTAAGCAATAAAATTAATGTTGGTTTATCAGTGCCGTCTTAATAGACTGCGTTTATAAGAATAAATTGAATATTTCGAAGAACTTAGAAGGAAGTGTATTTCTTTGTTATTTGAAGGTACAATGAGCGATGAAAATTGGAAACCCGCTTTTTAACCCGTCGTGGGAGCAGAAAGAATCGTTGCTCTGGGGATTGTGGGGCGACTCGTAATTTCACGTTGGTTATCGGTAAATGATCGTAAATCAAAGAATTGTGAATCGATGGATGACAAACCTCAATATGGCTGCCAAGAGATTTGCCAAGCCACAGGCCGTGGGAACAATGCTTAATGGAGTTCCAACTTGGAATTTCAATTTTATAAGCGAAAATGTCTTTGAATTGTTACAATTGATTTTCTATCATTGAACCATATACATGGCAGACGCGTTTTCTGCTGCACGGTAGCCATTTCTTCACTTGCGTTGGGAATCCCCGCAACATCTGGTTACCCATTTGAAAAAAATATTTAAACTACTCGAATTTTTAAGAAAACGAAGTTTCAACAATATAAAGTTTTTTTAATTATTTTTTAATTGGGTCCAATAATTTATGACCATCCTGTATAAACATATGCAAATTTCTACGTATATAAATCATTCAAATGTTTGAATTGAGGGCCTCTCGTCTTATTCGAGATGTGAACAAGAACTTCAGTTCCAGTAGCATTAATAATGCAAAATATGCACCGGACTAAAATATTAAAATATCTAAAAAGAAAATAGTTTAAGGCAGGTGGGACTATTCAAAGTTCCGAAACATTTTAATACGCTTTTTTTAGATTCTTAGGCATGAAATAAACAAAGTTATGAATATATTTTGCTGAAGTTTTTAAAGGGTATTAATGAAGCATTAAATTTGCGATCTGCCATGTTTGCTTTTACGCAAGTAACAGCACAAAATTTACAGTCAAATGAATAAAAGGGATATAGAGGTGAAACGTGCTCTCATCATAGTATTATTCCCCTTCTAGTACTAACCGTTTTTAATCTTTTTATAGTCGTGTACAGCTTGATTATTTTTATTCTTGAGTGCAACACCTCACCCACACATCCATCCGTTCTCGGCAAAAATTTATTAATGTTAAGGGCCGAGATTAACTTAAGTTTATTCGAGTCATTTCACTCTTAACACTTGCAGAATTTTGTATTTAAATTTTATAATATTAGTTCCATGTCTTAACATGAAAATAGCATTTAAATAGCTTTTATAAATTAATGCCGAATTAACCATCATCGTGACAATCAACTGGACAAGTGGGATAGAATTTGAATGCAATCCTTGATGTTGTTTCATGGAGCTTAGTTTTAAATAATGGATCGAGGTGAAGACTGATAATCTCGTATCGAGAGCTACGTCAAGATTACTGCGTTTATTGGTTCAGAAAATGCGTCTAACACGAAAGAAACTTCTTTCCGTGTTTGCGAAAAGTATTAAATATTTTATTGCTGTTAAATATTTTATTTTACCGAGTTTAGTATTCTTTCACGGCTACCCAAAAATCGATTACTTCATTTTGAAAAAGAACCAGACGAAAAGTCGCATTACTTTTTCAGAAACTTATCACCTATCGGAATCTTGCAACAGTTCGTTTAACGGAATTAAAGTCGAGTGATCTGCATTAGTATCGCACGAAGTTTTGGAAACTAAAATGCATTCTCTAACATTTTAGGTTGTGTTTTCCGCCATTATCAACATTCCATTAGCAGATTGATTGGACGTGTGGAAGAAAGATCCATAACGCGAACTATCAAGATGGTTTTAACAAGAGATCGCATATCTACCATTTCTTTTATAGAACGCCTCACAGTAATGCAAGGTTTTCCATCAATACAAAACTATGCAACAAATGACTACTAAACTACGTAAGCAGAATATAAGGTAATGTCTCCAAGCCGGTCATATCCTCGTTTCCTTCAATTAAAATTGGAGTTTGGCATTCGCTACCATGCAATAATCTATAAGTGTTCGAGTTAAAAAAATGATCTAAAAGGCTCCGAATTCTGTAAATTTAAGAAAAGAGCAAGGAACCAATTTAAAGTTAATGAAAATAGCATAAAAATGGAATTTATTGTAGTATTAATCTGGCGAATTTAATTATCCACAAAGAATGTGCATTTTAAAACTGTTATATTTCATAAAAACATCAAAAGATATTTACAATTTTGCAAATTTAATTGTAATTTAACATCGTATTTGAAATATAAACTTGGTACTTTCATTAAAAAACAACGAACAAATTTTAAACTTATGAAAAGCAATTCGATCGAGCCTAAATTCTTTCCTTCCAGAAAGAGCAAATTTGTCGATTATACCAGTGAAGGTCTCTCGACTGAAATGCGATTGAACAGATCATTCAAGCATCAAGCTTTAAGTTAAAAAATAGTTGTTTAAAAATCCCATAGCGGGAGAAATTTCGAGTGTATCCAGCATTAATAAGGTGTGCTTCGATAAAATTATAAAACTACCAACTATCAAGGACGCATAAATATCAATTTTAGAATTAATGGAAGTCTGCATCTGTCGCAATGAAGTTGTAGGTTTTTAATTCAATTACGACTGTTACAGGATCCAATATAAAATTTTGCTATATCCGGGCATTTAATATACTTACCAAAAATATTAGAAGATTCTAAAAGATTCCAACGTTTCGAAACGCATGCCCTATAGCGACATACTAATTTAATTCTAGCGTGGACATGTTATTTAACCCTCGTCCTTTCGAGAGTCGCACGTCTCGCAAGTAGTCCAAGTACGAACGACAAACTTGTCGATTTACTGGTACTAGCTATTCTTCATGAAGAGAGCAACTGCTGTTCTGAGGAAAGAAACAACCATTTGTCATAAGGGATGCTTTCCTCATACGAGTCTCGTGATAAAAGAATAAAATTTTTGAAGCTTTTATTTATAATACGTTGCCAAGAGTACCAGCCTAATCCATTCAATAAAACAGACGAGATTTGCTATTCGACTACCAATGCAATCATTTCTGCTACTATAAACTAGCATTAACTTTAACAAATCGAATCTTTACGATCGTTCGAAAATAAACTTTTGCTACTTTCGATATAAATCTAAAGCCCTTCTTCAACGTTATTCCAGACACGAAACCGACCTGCTTGTTGGGATAAGCAGATGGACAAGTTTATCCAGTCGCATTTGCCGGTACTTTGCCTGGTAGTTCATACGAACGCTTTCATGCGAAAAATTTCAAATTCTCGAGATATTTACGTTGATAAATCGATGAAACGACATTGCATGAACTAATTATACCTTTATATGCTCTTTCACTAAAGGAAGCTGGGATATTTAAGAAATTCATTAAATGTCGCTTTCTGAAAAGATACTGAAGAAATGAAATCTTACAAGCAAATTGTTAAGGTAACGACTGAAAGCTTACAAAAGAACCAACACGCGAAAACAATTTAGTTTGTACGACTTGGGTTTTATGGTTTTCACAAGCCTGGAAGTTTAGATGTAGCCAACAAGTTGAAAACCGTTTAAAATCCAATAGTTAGAATGCAGTGACATTTCACTTGGTAAAATAGCAAATTTATACGAAATATTTCCAAAAAGTCATCTGAACTACAGCTGAAAACTAGAAGTTTAAGGAAATGTTAGCCGTTTCTTAGGGTTTCTATTTATAAATAGCAGGATTGCAGTATATGTATTTGTGTCAAGGGAATGAAGTTAAAATTATATTTTAAATTTCTGCAATAACTGCAGATGTCTTTCCCTTGTCTAATAAATTTTAATTTATTGGCATCTTTAAAGGCAAGTACTTTCCAATTAAACTTCGGAATCGTAAAACTTTCTCTGTAGAAGGGTTCCAATGCGAGTAACCACATATATTCGTACATTAAACCAGAAAGATTCAGTATGCGGTCAAAACTCTTTCTACAAGTTAAGATTACAAATAGACAGCAAATATGGATTAAAGAGAATAAAAGTAATTGCAGATTATGCAGAAATAAGTTTATTTATGGAAACATTTGCATCATTACAAGAATACGATGTTTAACTTAAAGAACACATTACACGTATGGGAAAGGAACAACCAAATGGAATAGTACAAGTTGAAATATCTATAATATATCGATTTTAAAATGTTTACATAAATACTCATTTTGCAAGAATACACTCCAACAAATCTGATTATGTATTCTTGCATAAAACATTCGCTCAAGAAAAGATCGGCTACAAAGCAATTACAAATTTTTGTAAAAATTGAATATTCAGCAGATCAAACAGAACTCTAAAGCATACAATTAGACAGTATACACAACATACATATACAACTTGTACTGTTTCGCCTCTTAAAAATGCGTAATCTATTTCAAGTTTATGAAATTGAACTTGTAAATACAAGATTTGTAAATCGAACAAGATTTGTAAACTTAACTAAACCTTGAATCCAGTAAGAAATCAAGGATATAAATCTATAAAGAAAATTCAAAATTTTATTGCGATAGAAGTTTAAGAACAGCAAATATATATGGGTGTAGTTCAAAAACCGACGAGATTAGAAAGACAGCTTATTAAAAACATTACAACCGAAGAAAAAATAATTTAGTGTGTTAATTGAAAGTATAAATGCACAAAATATTTCAAGAAAATACTCATGCATTTTTTGAAGTAAACAGAAAGGTACTCAAGTTTAACAATGCATCTTAGAAAGCAGTTCAGGTACGATTTAAAATTAGTACACCTCAAAATAACTTGTGCAATAAAAAGTAATTTAATTTTAACTAATTAGGAAAGGCTGGACGATGTATTTATACAATTAAAATCGAATCCAATCCATTAGCTTTTACAACTTCGGAGTAAAAGCGGAACATTTTCTCGGGTGTCATTGAGAATTTAAGACATTAGTTCGTAGGTCATTAGAATCTTTGCAATCTAGTTTGACGAGGTTAAATGCAGATCAAAATTGCGAGAAGATTTTAAAATTAAACATGAAAAACGAGGATTTAACGAGATTGGTTAATCAAAACTTTATGTTTAACCTGAAATGGGACAATTATTCTAAACGAGTTAGTCCAACTTTGTATCCAAATAAAAGCTCATCTAGATTTGAAGACTTTACTGCTATTTGTAGTAACGCACCATTTATTTCAAAATTTTGCCGAATATTGTTTCCAATTTGTTTAGCATCGATTTAGTTTCCTACAGACGAAAAGTTTGCACCAGATTTCAATTTTAGATAATTTTATATCGAAATTAAGGCACCAGCAAAACCAATGGAATTTCTCCCTCGAGCTTCTGAAATTACTAGCAAATTACAGTTTTAACAAGGTACAAATAAATGGCCGTTAAATTTCAGTTTTATAAAAATATTAAGAATAAAAGCGTCGATTTGCATGCTTTGTCTATTCCGCGCACTCGCTCTATACAAGTCGCGTGTTTTACCCTAATCTAGGTTTATTTATTAACCGTTGGTTTCAAATTCCAAGACATTTCGACTTCCATGGTGATCAGGCATCGAGTTCGAAAGTATCTTAAGAATTAAAATCAAGACTGTCAGTTAACTGGCTAGCACAGTAACTGACAATTCTTTTTCGCAAGCCAATGATCTGAAGATAAAAATCCCGCCGTGCAATTTCAATTTGAAACCAATTATACCGATCCAGATCACGATAAAATTTCGATTAAAATGCCACTTTCTCGTAATTAGAAAAATACCGGAAGAATTTATAAACTCGTGTTCTTAATTGCTTGTAATCAATAGAGGAATACATTAAGATCACCGAAAATAAAAAGTCAAATATTGCACTTCCATTAGTTTTGCGTGGTGCGCAAGAGATTGAAACCCATATCCGCCGTTTATTAATAATTCACTCAAATTGCGATAGCTTAACCCAAGTTTCAATAAGTTTTAAAATTTCATTTCAAAGTTAATGGCATACAATTCAAGAGACTAACGAGAGCAGAGAAGTGAACTCTAATTGGTAGTTTTTAAAGTGTTTCATTCAATAAATTCAAGTAATCTTTCCCTTTTGAGGACTTTCTATGAAGTTCACTTTAGAGCCTTAACTAGGATTTTTAAACCAGCTTTCACCTATTCTTAAACCTTAAAGGAGTTTATGCCCAATGATTTCCATCATTAGTCTTAACATCAGCAGACGTGTATTAATATCGGACATTAATCAACTTGCCTTTATATACTTCAATTTCAAACTAGTCTAGAATTTGCGCATGTTTGGGAATGCTTATACTTTTCAAGACCCCTATTAAATTGCCAGAGTTCCTTAAACCTTATCGTAAATTTGATATTACGCCACGAGACAAGGGCAAAATTTCATGCCAAATGTAAAGTAACTGCGGTGCTAGTTCCAATTCTGCAATAAGATACGAAAATAAGAAGTCTTAAAGGGATTTTAGAAATTCCATCTCGTAAATGTGAACCAGGCTTAATGATAGAGCAATCTAAACACGTTCCACCTCATCCTGAAAAGTAATCGCATTGGTTTTATCTTCTACTTTCAGATTCAAGAATTAAGAAGTTTTCTGAAGTTTTGTAAAACCTATTCTGTGGAAGTAGTTTTCTATTAATTTCAAAATAGACTAAATCGAGGTTTCCCGCGCATTCTCTTTATTCTAAACATTTTGATCGTGATGTTGGCCAGGCACCAAGATCAAAATGCTTTTGAATTCTTAAAGGAGAGAAAGCGGTGCGTTTGCCTGCTGGCGAAGCAAATGTCCACCTTTCGCTGAAGGAAATGATTAGAGTTATCGTAATATCCCAGTGGTGAATTTTGTTTTAATTTCTTAATTTAGTTAAGTTTAAATTTCTTGTCAAAGCGACAGTTCAAAAGCCGAAATTTTATTAAAAATTAGGATTTATCACCAACCAACACTGCGTAGTTTATATTAAAAAACAAAGACTTTAATTCAGGAGAAAATAAGATGACGTCTGGTTCACATGTTTTAGATTGAACTCATTAAAAATAAGATCAAGAAATTTTGCTGCTACAATCCTTACAGTAGGGTCATTAATTACCGCACAAGAGTCGTAGTTTAATCCATTGAGTGTTTCAAATCTTTGGCTAGTATTGGTAGGATATCTAGTTGAAAACTAGTTTGACAATCCATATCAAGTCGTCTTAACTTTCTAGAATCTAGATCAAAATCCTCATTAGTTAAATTTAACAATTTTATTTAACCCCGAGAAATCAAATACAATTAGGCAAGATGGAGTTCAACAGCTGAAATGCATTAACACATTGCATCGGTCACTAGTGATCGATAGTATTAGAAAAGGATAATCGAGTAACTTGATAAAATGACAGTACAAGAATTCAGGAACTTCAGTTTCAGTTTAAACTTGTTTTAGCTGGAACTTTACCTGCATTGGCACTAGAATTTCGGCATTTGTATTTATCAATTTTATTCTGAACCCGTTTAAAAATTGAAATGTAGGATAGGAAGCAGTTGTATTGGGGTTTTAATGACCAATGTTGATTTAAATTGGCTATTTCTTCCGATATTAAAACCGAATTTAATAATAGCCTTTATGGAATTTTAGCCATTAGGTGTTAAACTATTTGTAAATTATGTTTCTGAAGTATTCGAGATACAATAAGGCTAACTCAAAAAATTAATGTTCGTGCCTTTTAAATTTGACAGGGGAGAAACGCTCGAACTTCAAGGATTAGAAACATTGAATTCAAGTTTCCAACCATCGCAATTCAAATAATTGGCCAGAAAAAATGCCGAGTTCCAATGGAACGTTTGCTAGTTTCCTGCGAGTTGGGAATTTTAGTTTTTGCCATAAATATTAACGGAGTATTTAGTTTCATCTGAAACTTGAACGATCCTGTCAAAATATACACCGTCCAGCCGAGAATAAATTTACATTAATTTTAATATGCATACATATTGCAGATATTACTGTATTTACAGAGGCGAGAACCAACTCTCGCCGAAAGAATAAACACAAGTTTTCAAAAAGAATTCCTTGCTAGCCCAAAGTTTATACAATCTTGAAAGTACAGTCAAATGGACAAGACAGTCGACACGTTCATTCGATCCATGTTATTTTAAGACTCATGGTTCACAACATTAGTTTCAAAATGCTATATATAAAATAGTTGCAAGTGAAAATGTATACAATACAAGAAATATTTAATTAAAATAGCTAGTGTAATTCATGTAAATTGAATCAAGTGGACCAATGTAATAATTGTAGGGGCAACTTAAAAAGTCGCTGCGAGTTTAAGATTTATTAAAATATATAGCTCGCAAACAGAAGCTTAACCTATAGTGACTTTCAAGGACAAGATTGTAAGCATGCAATACAGAACAGAGGCGAATTATTCAGTCTCTTGGAAGGAATCAAAATTAACTGCAACATTTACTCTTAAAAGTTTCATTACAAGTAAAAAATTACAGATTTCACATTAAAAAATTTATTCAAATTAAACTTTAAAAAATTAAAACTTATGAATACTATTGAAATGGAACGGATGATCAAGATTTGAAAGAGACATCACGATGCCGAAAATTAGAAATTACTGCCGATATACGGATGATGGGCAATTTAGAATTTTTCGTTGCAATTCAAACCAAACAGGTGTACAACTGATGAAGCTTTGTTCGATTCCAAGCATCTTGCAACTCAATTTTAAGTCTTTCTCCTTATTAAATTTCCTCTAAATATTTAGGATTAAATTAGATTCTTTTATTAACCGCTTAACTTAACAGCCCGAGAATACTCGTGCATCTTATTATCGAAATTTTAGTCTTATAAACTAAAATTGAATCATTAATTAGCTTTATAATTTGACACAAAAAATATGTAGGATCCATAAACATCTTAAGTATCCTATGCCTTCTTAGATGAATGAAAACGATAGCCCCTTTCCAAAACAGGAGGGGTCATCTTATTAGATAGAAAACTATTCAGTTAAGTGGTTAAAAGTCTTGGGTAGAAGTTGAAACTAGTGTCACAAGGAGAGGGTCGTAGTTACAAGTATAGCTAATTCCAGTATTCGGCATTGCTGCCCCAGCTGGAATTGTAGCTAAAATTGTTGAATTTGCTTTGGAATAAGCTGCGTCATCAACACTAAGAAGGATGTTCGTTTAGAAATTTGTGCAACACTTATTGAAGATGATTTGATTGATGCGCGTTTTTAAGTTAAATACGCGACCCATTCCAAGTTTAGAAGAATCACCATTACAAAAACAATTAACCATTTAAACTAGATCAGTCATCCGAGGAAGAAAGATCAGAAATGTTGGAACCTAGATAGAATAACATTCATTGCATTTTTCATTCTAGTTTCCTCAAACCATCACTAGAGGAATTTAATTTTTAAATTAGAAGTTGGGCCAAGAGTTCTAGATTACGGAAATCCTCCATTAGAAGATTATAAATACTATGATAATCAAAAGCCGAAAGTTCACTTGTCGAAAGGTTGGTTTTATCGATAAACATTTCACTATCAATATATTGAGTTTAATATTAATCTGATCAGATTAGTAGAATTCCTTCAATTAGGATACGCAGATCAAGTACAAAACATTCTTTAAAGTGAAATTTTAAATCTTGTGCAAGAATGTTCCATCTACTCGCTATATATATAAAGTCGTATATTGCCATTTAACTACAATTAATATTTAATAAAATATAGCGAAGATTGGTACCTACACATTTGCCATGATATTTTGCTGCATGAAATTTCAGGCAAGCTTCTTTCCGATTTTAAGTTTGAATTCTTCAACAGTTGCTACCAATGTTTGAAGTACAAATTACACTTTATAGATTCAAACCTATTCTCAAAACTTAACACCAACATATAGTGAATTCACCAGCTAGTTATGATAATTGCTTTTCAACAACCTTCCCACCTAGTACAGCGATCACTCGCCCAATTCCATTTCTCTTCCTAGCACCACTGCCACCCGTTAAAACGTCAAGTACCAGTTCCTGGGGACCGGTACTTTCCGTTTAGGCCACCGGTCCCAAGTAGCCTAAACGGAAAGTCAACAGGGACTGGCATATTACTTGACGCGTTAACATCTTTGCTCCCCTCGAAGCCCTATTTCGCAATTCTAGTCATTCCAGAAGGATAAAGTGCAATTTCTACTTAACATTGGCATTTTCAACCTTTGATCAGCTCTAAAAATTTGTTCCAACCAAATACAGTTATTTGTAACTCTCCGTTCTAAACCCTACACTTCACGTACACCTTAAGTCGATAAAGAAGCTAGCGATATTAATCTCAGTCTGAAACCTCATGTCGGTTTCTATTTAGGTTTGGTAAGGGATCGATATGAAGTCGCACGATAAATGCTTGGATTCTCAAACCTCGAATCTTGTAGAATGCTTTATTGGAATTTCATGGCGAAAAGTCTTATACCAATGCAAGTGTTGCAATACATCCTAAAATCGATTCATTGGTTCCTAAAGAATTTCGAAGCCAGAATCTCACCATGATCATTTTCCTACGGAGATTCGTTAACAATTCCTCGAACATAGATGGTTTGAGGAAATCTACCAAGAGTGATTACAAAAGCAAGATTAAATACTCGGAAAATATTGCACGATTAAAAATTTAGAAAACCGACCGAGACGACTTTATGAATAAAAAAGCCATACTTATCAAGACCAATAGGCCGACATACGCTCTTTCCAAATTACAGATTCACGAAATCTGCTACTGCTGAATTAGGATACACTGCGGTTTCAATTTTGATATTTAAAAGCAAGCTTCAGTGATAAACACTTCAAAGTCGTAATTTTGTTTCGGAAATATTCAGTTAAGGTATGTCGGATGAAGATGACTGATCTAGCAGGCGTTGGATACATTAAACCTTAATGATTGAGCTGTATGGAATTTTGCTGAATATTAAACTATACGCCTAGCCTACAAGGATTTCAGACTTCCGTAGACAAAGAGCCACGATGAATTTCAGCAAATACTTTTGGCGGTTATTGCGAGGATTTTAGCTCTGAAAGTTTAAAATTTAGTTGAGCACTGGATGCAAGAACGTTATTTTAAGCAACTTTAAGATTCCGATATTACCTAGAAAATTCAAGACCGAGCAAAGGAAATTCGAGGAGGGAATGCTCAGTCTTGTCATTAAAACGACAGCACTTTAAAACTCGTCAGACATTAAATGACACATGCATATTAGGGATTTTTTACTTTATTTCAGCACTACATACTTTTTTTCTACTTTTAGCATGTGTCAAGACGCTCTACTTAGACTTGGGATCGAACATGCTCCTTAGGCATATACAATGCCAGAACTAATTTTGAACCAATATACTACTTTCGTCCGTTTCATTTCAAGCCCTTTTAAGGCTCCTATTTTACACAGCTTTAAAGAATGTCGATGGATTTTTTCATAAACCTATTAATCAATGGATAAATTCAATGAAGTTCCCGACGAAACAAAATTTTAGTTAAAGTCGGAGATTGGATTGTATATAAATAAAATAAGCTGTTCCACAAATCAAATGCCAATAACACTAGAAATCTTAAAGCACGTGATTTTAGTCTTTATACGATTACTATTAACTTGTAGTTTAAAGAAGATACTCCATACAATTATCTTCATACAAACATCGAGAACTTCAGTACAGCATTTTGCGATCCAGCAAGCCTCAAATCCTTTCCAAGATGGCAGGAAATTTACAAGTAGTGGATCGACTTGAAACTGCATACTTCAGTATATGGGCTCATTCAAATTCGATGAACGGAATTGCTTCGGTTTCCTGAAAATTGCATTTTATAAATAGCATGCGGATGAGCAAGATTTAATTATCCATATTTAAATTTAAATGACACAATCTTAAGCTGTACATACATTTTCCATGTAAATTGAATAAAAATGAGTACTTAAATTGAACTAAAGTTAAAATAGCGTGCCAGCATAGACAAATTTCAGAAAAGTTGCAAAATGGTTCTCATAGGAATTTGAATATAATCCCTTATAATTTTTGTCTGCACATTAGTAATAGGAAGTGTAAAATTTGAAGCAATACGAATCCACTAATCAACAAGGTTTACATTCGATTTATTTTGCAGCTCTCAATTCTTTCTTTTAACAAAATGGTTAGTAAAACTATGAAACAGAAGACATCTTTAGTCGTAAGATTTTACCACACTTTTATTTTCGGTTTCTATAAAGAGCCGTTTTGCTAAGATACCCACAATCAAGGTTAATTATCAAACATTACCTCCCAGAACGGATATGCTGGAAGGAGGCTTGTATAAAGAATTTGGAAAAAATCCTACTTTAAAATACGTATAAAAAGGGTAGCAATGTTACCGTAATGGCGGATGTTTGGCTCGAATCTCAAAACATTACTTGTGAAATCCGGTGATTTTGCTTCCAATGTTCTGCACATAATAGATAGCCTACTTGTTTCAGCGAGCCGAAGTGTTTCATCCTTTTATGAAACACCCTACCGTGAGGATCGACGTCTTTGAAAGAGTATATTTGTTCGGGAATTGAAAAGATGCACAAAAAATTTTAGTCATCGATATACATTAATCAAGCAATCTAAATATAAAATTGTTAATAAGCGCATCTTTTATAATAGGCTCAAATATTGACCGAGTTTGAGACCAAGTTTGCGCATGAAGAAATGACCTTATAAAAATGTAATGTACGAGGATACGTTGATTGAGCTTGGAAATCAAACGTTATAAACTATGTACGTCGCCGTTGAAAATTTAAGGTAATATTCATTCCATTGTTAACGCTTCCCTTCACAGGTCATTTTACTTAAAAATTTGATTCCCCCCCCCTCAAGTGACTGCTTTGACCTACGAATTTATTTAACCTCTTAATTAGGCGATGCCATCCATTCGAGATATTTATTTCAATCTGTTTAAGATGGTAAAGGATACTTGAGAATTTTAAGCTTGTCCAAGTGATTTCTGTATTTAAAATTGCCACCGACTTTATTACAGATTTAAGTTTCAAAAATTATGTTATTCGGTGAACGTGTCAGACGCGTCGTTGTAAGTGTCAATCCCAATCCCTCAAATCCCAATACGTGTTCCTACGGTATTTTTTATACAGTTATCTGCAATACAAATACTCAGTTGAAGAATTTAGTACTAAATTTATTGCCTTATGCATTTGAATTTAAAATCGCATTGTTAATACTACCGACTAAATTCCATAACATTCGTGAAACAAAACCACGCGAGAAAATTGATACAAGTTGCTTAGTTAAAATTATGTTCTCGAATTCATTAGTAATGGAAAACCAACAGGTTACGGCTTTCCGATTATCATACGCTTGATCTTATACAAGATACATACAGAACATTAGGGCTTTATATTTAATGTTTTGGAAACTATAGTTTGTTGAACCAAGCCGATAGATTAATTTTCTACGAGAAGGTCCAAGAATCCTTATGTATTTATCGGTTTTCGTGGAAAGTTTCCGCTTTCTACGATTTCAATATGCGGCCAATTCGATAGCTGGTCAAAAACACGAGAGAAGAGAGCTCGATCTTTGTACCTCGATTTATAAAAATGAATTCACAAAACTGGTTTCTTACAATTGATCAAATAGAACTTTACGACACTTGGATAGACCGAAAGGAGAGACTTTTACAAACATTCTAAGCATCCCGACAAAAAGAGTGAAGATTCTAAAGGAACTGAAACGGTTTCTCGTGTTGATTTATTGTAGTTTACGAAAGTGTTCAAACTTACCATTAAAACGATGTGCTCCAGTTGGAGAAAGTTATTGCTTTACGGCACAAGGGAAACACACGGGCCATGCTGCTCCAACTCCCAGTTGTGGAAAGTGATTGGAAAGCCAAGAAAATATTCACTTCGCCCCGTCAACCAATGGCATTTTTCGATAAACGACTGCTTTTTGAACACATTATCTAGCCTACAAAGAAAGTCCGAGTTCAATAGCCGGCAGGATGCAAAGTATTTGTATAGTTTATATGGTAGAATTAGAGTCTGCATATTTTAAAACAAATAAATTTCAATTCCGTTAAGTCCAAGCTTGCGGATTTACGCATGCCAAATATACTACAAATGCATACAAGAAATAATTCATGTTAACAATACAGCAGATGCATACAAGAAATAAACAAGAGTAAATGGAAAAGAATATGAACTACGCAATTCAAATGGCAATCGATTGAAGATTTTCTGAACTATGACTTATTTATATTAATTGCGGGCAATCTTGAACCAATTCCAAGATACTCGGTGAATTTCAGAAAATATTCTATTAGGGCGGACAGCCAAATATACGGAGTCTTGCGTTATTGGCATCAAACTCAAAAGCATGTCGGGTCAAGACGAATTCGACTAGTTTCGAGTTATACAATAAGAGAAAAAAGCGTTGAAAAATTTAATACCAACTTTCATTTGTCAGCCCATATCGATAATTCTGTACTCTAAATGTAATTAGATGCATAGTTATTCCACAATGGTTCATTTTATTGTCGCGAGAAGTAAAATAGACGGACGTTTATTTTTCAAAAAAATTAAATTTCTTGCAATTATTAAAATCTTTAAAAACTTCAACGTGCTGCCGCATTTATAATTGCGCAAAAGAGTAGTTACTCAGAAACCAAGAATAAAACAACATTAATAAGCATCACGACGTTCATTTCTAACTTGGTATGCAGAGTGATTTAAGGGCGCTTTAAATGCCAGAGCAGTTGATTTCTTTACAGCCTCTTAGTCGTTTCCTCCTGTAACATAATGGTCATTACGCAGCATTTAGTAGGATCCAAAAATTGTACTATGGATGAGTTTTCCCCGTTTTGTTTATTAACATTAAAATGCCGTAACTGCATCATTCCGGTGTAATGCTAAATCAATGGAATCTTCAGAGCGGAAGTCCAAAAGCGTTGCAAATAAAGTCAAGGTTTTTAATGCAAGTAAAAGGAGAAAACTCGTTCATACTTAGTATAGTATTATTTACACTTATTTTGAATTTCACTTGCGACACATCCTCGATACCTCGCTTTTCGCAATATTATCGACTATCATAGCGCATCTGGTTCGCCTGCTTTCTTATCGTAAATACTAGAACAGTTCGGTTCACATAGCATGTCATACTGTGTGAAGAAAAAAGACTCACAGTTGCGTATCTATCCAGCTATATTCAGTAGATAAGGTGTTCACTATTTCAGCACGATATTGCACCGTTTTATATACAGTTATATTCGTTTTAGGAGTATTTAGAACCATTTTCAATATTTGCATCCAAATAGGAATTTCAAGATTCTGCATTGAGGGTCATCCCAAGGTAAGTTTTAAGTGAGATTTGGATTAATTCTGTTTCCAGATACTTTGCTTTTAGAATAAACCAAGATTTACATTTCTAAGCAAGCGTGTTTGAAAGCTTCGAATGAACATTTTGGCTTTAAATACAATGAAATTTCGACGTAAAAATGGGCATTGCGCAGATATACATTTACTGCTAAATACAGAAGATTATTTGAGTAGAAGTTGTGCGAGACGTACAATAAGAATGAGAGATTTAATTAAAAGGAGACAAATTTAAAATTCCCATTTAAGACAATACCGAAGAGATGCCAACTCTCAACATCTGGTAGCCTCTATTTAGAGAGATAGAGATTCATCACTCACCCAACTCAAGATAACATCTAGAATCTAGAATTTAAAAATAATTTTTCCATAAAAACTTTAAAAAAATTACTTACAAGTGAATGAAAACACAACTCTGTCATTAGAATTCTCGGCAACAGAAGCATAGATTTAAGACACAAAGGGCAACCAGAACTGGACAGAATATCGCCACTTACAATGTCAAATCACGCCATAAAACAAATATTTAAAGTCATTTTATTTACAAATAATGCAAAATGCGAAAACAAACAACTGTAATTCTGTTTTAAATTATCTTGAATGTCTACCAACCAATCAAAATGACTGTAATCGATTCTTTTTTCAGTTTGATCTCTCAAATTATATTTGCATAAATCTAATTCGTCTCCGTTCTTTTAGGAACTGCGATGGCATAGTGATAGAATCCTCGCTTCGGAATCGGAGGATCGCTGATTCGAGATCCGATTATCCTGTTCATCCAACGGGTCTATTCTGGTACCCCCGGTGGGGGGGGGGGGCGTCACTTTTCCCGTTGTTAACGTGCGGAAAAAGTGACGTCTCCCAACCCCACCGGGGGTACAAGAATAGACCCCACATTGTATGTGTGCTCCGTTTCGCGCTAAATCGAGAATCGTTTAGCACACAAAATTATAATTTTCGTAAAACTTTTTTGTTAAGAACTATCAAGAAATATTAGTATTTTCAGTATCAAGGTGTACAATGACATAGAAATATATTGTAAACCACAAACTCATAATTTATTTTTAAAAATACAGAAAGACTTCATAATAATCCATTCTAAGATCTTCTAGTTGACGAAGTCGGCACAAAGGAAGTAGACAGTCATTTCCATCTTCATTTCCCATTAATAAATGTGGGGTTGTTAAAAGAGAAACATGAAGTTTTCGTTTTGTGGCCGAAGAAAGATCTCATTAATCCAATTAATTGCTAATTTCTTCATTTATAGCTATGGACGAGTTTTCTGGTTTGTTTACTTACATAAGAAACTTTGACTTTGGGATCTATTCTGGTACCCCCGGATGGGCTGGGAGACGTCACTTTTTCCGTTCGTTAACAACGGGAAAAGTGACGTCTCCCAACCCAACCGGGGGTACCAGAATAGACCCCTTTATCTGATGGGATGTTGGACTTCCTCTTTGAAGATTCTATTGACTTTGCATTACACCGGAAATACGTAGTCCCAGCACTTAAATGTGAACAAACAAAAAAGAAAACTCGTCCATTAATTGTTTATCTGAATCTAGATCTTGCGGGTTTTTTTCGTATCGAAATTAGTCCGAATCAGTTCTTTTGTGTATTTCTGACCAGGAATTTTTGAATTTTTTATGGGGATTCAAAAGAAGACAATCCACTGTAAACTTGTGAAGCAATTGTCATCTCGAGTATCATTTCTAGTGCTTTGATATCCTATGCCTAAGTTCACGGGTTCAGTGCGCGATCTCTGCAGGTGGATTATTGAGACTCCTTGAATTGACAGCATTCGTGTTAGGTCAAAGATCCGTAGAATGAATAATAGGTACTTAGTAGAGTTAAATTCATAATGCATCATCAGATTGTAGGGTCTGCGCTTTGTCGTTTTGGTGATATGAATCGTGCAACTAGTGAGTTAAAAAGTAACAACAATCTTTAACGTGATCTCAATGAACAATTTTTTTTATGTCCAGAGAAAGTGTAGAGCCTGCAGGAACTTATAATAGACAAGTACTATAAGTTCGTCTATACTAGTCAATATATTATACATACTAGTGTCAAATTATTTTTTGGGAAGTAAAAAGAAAATGTACCGAACTGCTTTTATTCGCAATTTGTTATAATTGTCGATACTTTTTTTAAAGAAATCGTGATAAATATTCAATAGCTGGAAGTTAGAGCAAGAAGTTAAATTATCTGACAAAATTTAGGATTTCATAATTAGATTTATATAGAAAAACGAAATTTGAATAATGGTAGTATGAGTGTATAGTGTATATAAATGCATTGTACAATTGTCTTGAACATATTTTCAGCGTATATGAAAATGTTTGCCATAATTTATATTTCATTCTGAATCTTATCACTTATTTTAAATTTAAAAAAAACTGATAACATTCTCACGATATGTTTCTAAAATTCTAAATTTGCGAATACTTTCTTCGTTTTAATGTTTAGTGAACGCAGTTTTTGTTTTGCAAAATTAAAAGCATTTTTCAGAGGACGGACATGCACAAAAGTCAACTTATTCAGGGACATACTTTAAAAGAGTATTTTTTCACAGTAAAAATACGAATTCTAATTAAATTGTGAAAAAAACACACATTTTTTCAAAAGTATCATTATCTTTCTAAATCCGCATTCAGTAATTAGGCCATTAAAATTAACTTCTAATGCCCGGAAAGAACTGCTTTAACATAGATTAGGAGGAATATTTTAATCTAACAAAACACCCACACACTATGTGAATCCAAATCCATTATATTTTACATCCGTTTTTAAAAGACACAAAATTTCAGATAGCACTCAACAAGTAAAAAAAAAGAGAGAGATTGGTAGCTTTTCCTATTTTCTAAGGAACAACAAACTAAAGTTTATGCCACATCTTTTAATTAAATACTTAAGACGCCCGGATAATTTTTTGGGCTTCGTTTTCTGCATCTCGTATCTTCTCATAAAACATTTACACCATCAAAATTAGGGCGCTAGCTTGTAAGATGTAAATTCTTTAACTAAATTACTCGGAGAAAAAAATTTTCATTACTGCCGTGTGATAAAAAATGATTAAAAAAATGTGGATCAAGATGATTGAGGGAACATCATGATTATGCATGAAGCAGTGACGGCTTCCCCAAATTTGCATTAAACAGCGCATGGCAGTGTTTCATCATCTTTTTTTGAGAATTTTTTATGGATAATAAAAAGAGATATTTTAACTACATTTGAAAGATAGAAAATCGTTTACATTTTTATTTTTATACGTCAATTTCGATTTTAAATCTCACAGTGAACTTTCAATGATGAGGTAGTTCATGAACATTTTTACAAATATTACTGACCGTTTCTTTTCATGAATTCTTTCATTTTAATTGATGTAATTGTTTGCAAATAAAGCATCTAATGAATTTCTTCTCTGGGAAGAAGAAACATAACTTTCGTGTTCTAACCGTCACACAGTGGTCCAGTTTCGGTTTGTAGCGCGACAAAAATCGAAATTTCGAGGTCGGCAAATGGGTTTATTTTCTTTGAGGGTAGGTAGAGAACCGTTTGGAACCCTGAAAGCCATAATTTTTTTTGTATAAACATGTAGTCTTAGGAGGTTTTACGGAGGTTAAAGCTGAAGAATGTCTTTCGAACATTTGAGTCGCGTTTCAGTGAGCCCTCGGATTCCGTTCTTTAAAGTCCTACATTGCTCTTTATCTGTCTTATCTTGACTTATTTTAGATTTTTCATGATGTCCGATTCCAGGGCAAGTAAACGATACCGTTTTTAACACATTATTTCAATATTTTCCATATTTTTATACTATATTTTAAAAGCCCCTTTTTTCAACTAAATTTTCAAATTTAAAGGGAATTTAAAAAGTTTGCACAACTTTGCACACCTTGAGACTACCTTAAATCATTTCTGCACTCTATCCTCTACAAAATGTCTAAACATTAGCCCCGATAAACACCGACTTTTTCAATTATTTTATTTTTTAATGTCATGCATGTCCGTGAAGAATTTTCACTTTTTCCTTCAATGACGCAAAAATAAATATCTGAGTATTTACAAACCTGTTGAAAGACTAAATTAACTTGTTCTAGCCTAGATGTTAATTAATAAAAATTCAAACGATATTAATTCGAACATTTTATTACAAAATTATCGAATTTAAGGGGCGAATACTGAATCTAAAATACATTTTAACTTTTTAAGAAATAAACGCTGGATAGTTTCAAAAGTATTTTAAATCGATTTCAATATTTATTTCTGATTTAGTAGTTGCCATAAACTCCCCGAAAACACGAAAATTTTGGAATGGTTCAGAACGCGATTTGAAATTTTAAAGACAGTTAGTTTGCTTCAGTGACAAACTCTCAAATGCTGTCTTCAGCTACAGCTAAAAGGGCGATAAAGTTATGAAAACTTACCACAAATACTTTTTCATAAATAACAAATAATATAAAACATAATTCACACGATGAAAAGCGTTATCCTTATCTATTACGCTTAAAAGTTAGTTATTAAAATGTTTTGGAATATTTCCTGAATTTTCATATTATTTTTGTGAAAACTGCGGCAATTTTACTCTTAAAAGTAATTTTTTAAAAGATTTAATGGTATTTATATAACATTTATATTATATTAACGAAATTGTTTCACTTTCTAATCGTTTTGAAAGGCATTTTAATTCATCGCACAATCATTTATTAGATATATTTTAACATTGCAAATATTTGGAAGGTTAAAAATAAAAAAAATACCTACTAGACTTTACTAAAATTTCACAAATATTATTTTTAAGCTATTTACTTCGTTTGGTAAAACTTATCAGATATTTTTTAAGTTTTATACAACTAATTATTAACTTTTCCGCAGATTACAACAGTTCCCTCCATAGAGAACAATGGGAACGAATTAAATAAATTAATACAAATCAAGAAATATCCAACCGATTGTTATGAAATTTCATGGGATACAACTGAAGCCCGTTTCCTTTAAACTGTGCAAATGTCAAGTCTCTGCTGTTTTTAGTTTCGTCGCTATGATTTTTGTCTCGCTAGAAAACGAAACTGGACCACTGTGCGTCATGATAACGCCAGATATAATTGAAGTATATTAATTCAGGATTTGTTCAAATACTTTTAAGTTAAGAAACTGTATTACTTAAAGAGTTTATGATTTAACAAAAATAAAGGTATTGTTTTATGTCTAGCCTAGGTGTGTTTTGGCCAAATATCATCATTTCGCCATAAAGCCCAAATTCCAACCGTAACGCGTAAAAATGGTGCATTCTGTGAAGGTAGACGGAGAGTTTAAATTAACTGATAAAAATGAAAGAAAAACGATTTTCTTACAAAATGGAAGTTGAATTTAGTTTCTTTGAACTTTCTTTTTGAAGTTACATTAGGGGCATTTTGGTTCAACGGTGATCAGTTGACGTTTACGACACACCCACATACACTTAAGTCTACCCCTTTCGAAACTTTCTTTCCATGCCAGAAGGAATGCACGACGATTGCAAATCTCCCTACTCTTTACGGATATGAGTATTGTTTACAAAATGAATAATAATCACAAGAAACACAGAGGCTTCATAGAAATTGATCAAAAAGCATCAAAGATTAACTATAAAATTATTATTTTAATTTTAAGAGAGTAGGAGTATATTACAGTGCAATATAGTCTTATAAAGAGCCCTCACTTGCCTCTTCGACAATGACGATGCGTCCCAACAGTGTAGCTTCATTCCCTGTAGGCGAAATTTTTCGAAGAAAGAATTTCAAGTTCTGTAAGAAGTCAGTGGAGGTAACTTGGTGGCAAAAAAATTATAGAAACTTAAAAATAACCCGGAGTATAGGGGGTAGATAACAAAATAAAAAAATTTAGTTACAAAATTAGCTACCTTTCTCGGATACCATTGTCTTTTTATAATTCCTCGTTTCATCCAGCTAAAATGAAATAAAAATTTAAATTTTTTTCGAAAAAATTGAGAGGGGGGGGGCAGTCGCCGCCATTGTAAGAAGTTCTGATGAGGGACTCGATTTGAGTGACGATTATTTCGAAAAGTGATGCACATTCTATTTTGCGAAATATGCATAATGAACGTTTTGTATACACGGATGCCTGCTATTTATCACCAAAACGGAGGTTATTCTCGGAATTGTTATCGTAATATGCAGTAATGTATTGAAAATGTAAGAATAAGGAAAAGTGGCCAGATAAGGCAGGAATTTCATATTAGAATTCAAAATTAATTTATATTTTGTCCCTTCCCCGACATAAAACATAAGGTAGCATTATAACAACGCCGTTTTAAAGTTTGAAATTGAAAATTAGTTTTCAAACACCTTGTATATTAACATTAAAAAATGGATACCTTATATCGTTATATGCATTTCACTGAATTCATTCAACACACTGAAGGGTTTATTTAGTTATACAAATATAAGAAGAAATTTAAAGTGACCTAATCCATTTGATACTGCTGTCAGAAATTTAAAAGTGAATATTTTTTCCATCTAGTCTTGCACTTTAAAAAAATGCCAACTATATATCTTCAGTAATGCCTTAAATGACATTTATTCAATGTTTCTCATGAATAACGCTTATACGATTAAACATTTTTTCCTTCAAATTTGCGGTTTTCATTCTTTCTTTTTCCCCCAATTAATTTTTTACACGGTTTGCTTTAATTGGCAGGCCTTCGTTAAATAGTTTTTTTGGTGGAGAAGCGCGAAATTTCCATTTTTTATTTGAAAGAAAATAGCTGTTTTCGAGTATATTTAAACTTAGCGTGCCCAATTTTAATTAATAGAAATCGTTAATTAGAAGCTTTTTCTTAATTAATTAGAGCTAATGCGGAAAACGTGTCTCAAAATATACATTGAGGTGTATTTTTGGGTTTTCTACTTAATATTAAGAAAGTGAATATCAAATAGCCATCATTATTATTTTATTTTTGAACAAACAGGGTCCTAATGTATGGAAAAAAAGGAAGAAACATCCATTGATCGCCTAAACTTTTCTTCATCTATATTTTTTGAAAGATTCATGATAAATATAAAAAAAATTTGGACTATGTGTCACAAACTATGAGGCATTTCTTTATATTATTATCATCTCTTCTTCTTCCAGCCATTATATATTATTTGTCTATAAAATGTAAGCTGATATCTTAATTTCCCAACTGTAATAATTATGTTTTAAATATATATTATGGAAAAACTTATGAATTATATTCATAATGTTGAATATAATTCATATATTGATAATTCAGATATTTTTTGAAATTAATCATATGTTATTATAACATCCGAAATGAAAAAGACAAATGTTGTGTTTCTGAGCGTTCAAGAAAGTTTAATTAGTATGACCTTTAAGACTCGTGGCATTTAACCTAGTAATGTAATTGAGTAAAGTGTATAATTAAGTCATTATTAATTAATTTACCAGTTTTAATATTACAGTTACCTAAAAGGTATTTGACTGATTGCTTAAAAATTATAATTACCTGCATGGTACATAGTTAAGAAAATCGACGAATTCAAGTGTGATTCGATTTGAAGCTCGAATTCAGTGAATTTAAGTTACTTGAATTGTACAACTAATTCATAAACATTTTTGGAAGCACTCAAATACTGGTAATCATAACATTAAATTAATGATTTTAATAAAAAAAGTCATGATTATGAAATTAATATTGTATAAAATAATTAAAAATTCAATAATCATAATTTAAATGAGATTTGCGCATTTTACATATTTATGTAAGTGTCGACAAAAGTGCAACTTGTAGGAACATCCTGTCTCTTAGTCGGCTAATAAAATACTCGTAGTGGAATTTGTGAAAGTGTAACATTTAAAGTGCATTTGATCTATCACAATATCCCCAAATAATAGGAAAGTCTTTCTGGTAATATGAATTTTTATGTGTAATATGAGTGTGGACCAATTTCCTTGAATATTTTTAGCAGCCACATCCTTGCTTATAGTATTCTTAGTTGTATTTTGTTATATTTTATTATGCGTTATAATATATAATGAATCATGAAAACGTTTCATCATAAAATAATAAAAGGTTAAACAAAAAACTTATCTGCAGAGCTATGAGTTATCATATTTTCATAGCATTCAAAATTTCACTCATCTCAGAATATTTGGCTTATCCCAAGTACATAAGAATACTTTAAACTAAGCTCTTGAGTAATCCTTATACAAGCCAGTCTAAAAACTTTAAGGCATTCCGAGATTGAACAAAAACACATAACAAAATAGGAGGCATTAAGTTACTAAATATATATAAATATCATAAAACAGAGAACTGCTTTGAAAAAGATTAAAAACGATTTACTATAAAGCCTCCTTTTGACATTTCCCAGGGAAAAAAGAGAAACTTTTATAGAGACTTTGAGATGGAAAATCCCTCTTGGTATTTTTAGACAGCACCTGTGGTAAGCATTTGATGTAAAGCCAATCCCAGAAAAGGGAGAAAGATAGAAAACAAGAAAGAAAGAAGCCCCAAACCACATTTGAAATAAGGACAAGAAATATATATTAAGAGAAGAAAAAAAAGTAACCGAGTGACAAATACAGCATCCAGCCCGGACGTGACAGTGGAAAAAATGGACGTTCTTCTAGCTTTCCGTGTGTACCGGGGCTTGTTATGGTGCGCCCCATCACTCTTGATAGACGCATGCCTCCCAAAGAAATGTGCGGGTTGGGAGCGATCAGCGCCGGGCTTGACCGGTTCTGCATGTTTTATGAAGGGAGCCATTTATGGCCACTGCTTAGGTAAATTACGCATCAACCGCTTTCCATGCTAATGGTATTAAAAAAATTGGTGATTTAACTGGTTTTATTAAAAACTGTCATAATCAAATTAAATAATTTTTGAAAAAATCTTTGATTTTGAAACTGCATACATGGTTATTGATTTTTTTAATGTTAATCATGTATTCTTAAACGTTTCCACTCGTGTTCTCATTTCTGTCAACAAAATATCGCCTCTACACAAAAGTTCGGACTGAGAACCTGGAAAATAAACTTGAAACTGAGGCATTAGTTTGTGATAACTTAAAGAAAATTCAATTAAAAATAATTGCTGTAAAATTTGAATCTAATATTTGTATGCCAATATATTTTTCTTAACTAGTTTCTATGAAGCTTTTGAAAGAGAAAAGCCCTGTGATTATAAAAGTTTTATTTCCAGTCGATATTTTAGAAAGCCGTGTAGTTAGATCAGTATACAATTTTGATCCTAAAATAGAGCTATCTAGGGAGATAATTCATAAATTTAACTCGTGGTCAACGCCTCAACCATAATCTCGCCTCATCAAATGGTAGAAAGTTTGAGGCCGTCGAATTTAATGTGTACCAAGCCTGCGGAAACGGAGTAACATTCATCGCGCCTGGTCTCGAACAGACGACCTTCAGATCTACGAGATTGAAAACCACGCTACCACCACACTAATACTGATCCTATAAGGCAGAAGCGCCCTCTATCCTTTTACCCTATGAGGAAAAGACAAGATCAGAGAGACTACGAGGGACGCTGAAACAAGGAAGAGCAAACATGTTCTTAACATGGAACTTGCTTAATGTAACTAGTAAGGAGTTACACGGACATCAAAGTCATGTAATATTTGAAAAGATTCTAGATATCAGACAAATCTTTAAATATTTCATCCGTAATCGTTCGAATTCTTAAATCTATATTTAAAATTTAGTGACTGTTGAATTGCGTCCCAACAAAAATAATACAATATAAATGAATACGTATAGCAAATGAAAAAAAATGATCTTATTTACTGTAAAGATTTGAAAATTTTATAATTTGTGAAGATACCTTTATATACCATTATTTAAGAATTTTCCAAAAGCATCTGTTTATCTGTTCGATTCCAACCTCTTCAGATGAGTCACATTGAGAAAATTAATTAAGTCTGTCAGCCGTGTTTCCCTAGCCTTCCCCAGACTGGTGGCATGACAAAAGGGAGAGCTTAGTAGTGATGACTAAAATATAACAGCTGTAACACCTCCTTCTTCTTTGGGAACAAAGCAGCTTAATAGAGAGCATACGTCTCAAACCCAAACTGCCAAACTAAACTAAACTAAACAGAATCAAAGCAAGACGCACATGAAAAATGAGTTAGGCTTGATTCTTAACGAATAAAAGTGTATTAGTACGTTTTGAGCATCATGTGTCTTCTAAGTTCTACTGAAAAGATCCACTTTTACGTGACTGTTTCAAAATGCGTTAATATACCAATCAGACCACTATTATGTTAGCATGTACTCATAGAATGTAAATATAAAACTTATTTAAACATATACACAAGAAAGAATATCTTTTAGTTGGGATTAAAGATTATATATGCCTATATATGTTTATAGGATAAACTGTATAGGTATGTATAATCCATATTACATTAAATGTATGATATTTAGTTTGTCCAATTTTTTCGGCCCAAAAATAATATTACATGGCTCTCATTTCTATTAGAAGCGATAGTTTAAGATGTTCGATGATAAAAACAGGAATAAGACTTCGGAAATAATTTTATTATTTCATTTCCATTTTTCGAAATTCGGATCTTTTGATAGGAACATATCCCTTTTTCATTAAAATTCCCATTACCTAATAATAATTTAATTATAATTATTAAAAGAAGTACCATATTCACGTGTTAAGAAGCAAAAGTTTCCAAAGCATCCGCTTCGAAAGAAAATTACTGTAAGTAAGTTATAAATTTATAAATATTCACTGCCTGTCTTAAATTTACATATTTGAAGCCAAGAGAAGCATATTTATCCTTGAAAATATCAGAAATTTCATCAAATAAAATTTGCATTAAGAGTTTAAAAATAAAATCACTCAAAAATCTCAAATTCAATGCAGATACAGTATGCAAACTCTTTTTCAGATAGACTTTGAGAAAGATTATTTTTGCAGGTTCTTTATATATGATATTTAGGTATTCCACTCTGTCAGGCTGACGAAATGTTTTCCCTACGCAATTTCTGAATAAATTTGAATAAGTAATAAAAATTTTAAAATCAAAACCATAAACTTTTTGAATGCCATTTTATACAATTTTTTCAACATATACATCTTATTTTCTAATTTTTAGAATGAAAAGTTTTCGAGAATAATTTCTATAATATGTATATTTCTACCTTTCGGAAGCATTTGCTTTCTGAAAGACAGATTTCCTGTTTTTTTCATCATTTCATTGAAAAACGTTCAAATTATAGAGAGGGGAATTTTCTTTTCCAAAAAAGCTTCATATAGAAATACGTTTGTAATATTTCAACAGGCATAACGCTTTTCTTATTGTTACTTGATTAAAAAATAACATTTTTGGTTAGCCCTAAGATACGTCATGTTTTTGTTACTTTTTAAAGAATATATTTTTGCATAATTTTATGGATTTTTTTTTTCTGTTCACATGTTTAGAAATCAAAACCTGTAATTTCTGTTATAATAGTAATAGTATAATTATTGCAAAGCCTTTGCCAGTAGCATAAGTATTGTCGTCTTTTCAGGTATGAAATGATAAAAAAAGAAAAAGTAATGTTTATTCATAAATTTTCTTCGAAAGAAAAATTTATTCCTTACAAAATTCGTAATTCGGAGTTCTTGATAAAAAAAATGTCTTCTTATGTCGGCAACTCATCATTCTGTCATTGCCATCAAACAATGTGCTCAAGAACAGTTTACTCCCTTCACTTTTAATTCGAATTTTGAATGGAGGAGGATGGAATGACTGTTGGAGTAATTGTGAGATTAAACATTTCTTTAAAATTAATATTAAACTACTGATATTATTTAAAGACCTGTCAATAAAAACAGAATCCTCGCAGAGAAAATAAAAAACCATGTATGATCCTCTTTAATTTCTGTTTTAAGATATTTGTACTACATCTAAATTGTTCTTGTACTTGCTTTCATAATGAAACTTCTGTGAAACATAAGTATCCTTTAAAGTTCACCAGAATATAATTTAAAATTACTATACTTTAAAATGAATAGTATATGTAGCTCTAATATAAATTATATTTCCATTCTCGTAAGCACCCAATACCAAAAATAATGTTGTGGTAAAGTTCAAAAAGATATAATTTTGAGGAATAGGATGAATTGCGATTGAACAATTTGAGGGTTTCTAAGATATCATCAAGTTTCAACTTAATCAAATCTTTCTAGAAGTATTTTGCTTTTATAGAAAATTTTGGTTTAAGTGTGCATTGATAAGTTTCGTTATAACTTTACTTAAACATTCTTTATAACTTGTATTTCCAAACACACACTACTTTGATTTTAGAACTTTCATTTCATTCAACTTCTAAAAATTGGTTCTGAAGACACATGTTACCTTAGAAATATACGAATTCCTTTTCCTTCATTTTAGTTATATTTTGATACAATCACTTCCTGTCTGGTGCTCGTAATTATGAAATGAATCATTGTGAAATTGCTACCGAGTTTCCAAATGAAATGAGTGTTCACTTTGGCCTTTTCACATATTTTTGTTTTTGGTACAATGCAGAAATTTGTCCCAGACTAGGATTTTTCCAGACATGATTTCGAAATTCTCTTGAGATCTAAATTTATCTGCTAACATTTTTCGAAAACTTTTAGCTCCCTTACTGTATATACTGGAAGTTAAGTTGTATATACTGGAAATTTAAAATTAATTTTAGTTATTTCCAGATTAACAAATAATCTCAATACATATATATCAGCGAAAGTGAGAGGAAGATCCTATTGGGAAATCATTGATTTTAATAAAGATATAACTCAATATACTGCCACTACTATTACTAGACGCATCGGCCTAATCTTAGAGACCAGCATTAAGTCAAAAATATTTGTTAATAATTTTTTAAAAATATTATAGTTACTCCCAGTTGTTAAAACCTTTACATGATTAAAACATTCCATACATATAAATGTGTATCAAAATGTTCCCGGACCAGCCCTGTGAAACCTCAACGAAATTGCATCATATAATTGTGCTTACAACGGTAGTGTCTTTCCGTCTTGATAAAGCAGTATACCAAGTGTCATCACTTTTCTACTAAGGGAAATTGTGATATCATTTGGTTAACCAGAGAGTGCGATTTACATAATCGAAAGCTACCACACACATGCGATCGCAAAGGAAAAAAACCACCTGCAACAGCTACTCATATTACTTCCGCGATATCACATACCACCCTGCCTTATCGAGGTTGCAAGTTAATATTGCTGGAAACATAATCGTCTGGTATAATTTGTTCATTCTCTACAGAGATTGACACGGAACATTTTGATATTCCTACTTGTGAGTTTGACTTTGAATTTTTATTATATGAATCAAGGGGAGAATAAAGGGCATGGAGCACTAAGTGTTGTGAATGGAAATACATTTAAACCGATTTTTCTATAAGGTGTGCCCAAATGAAAAGGAGACTACACTTATATGTAAAGAAATTTTAATAACAATATTCTAATTATAGTTCATGTGGAACAGTACAACTATAAATAATCGCCATTGACATTGATACACTCATCCCAGCGCGTAGGAAGGGAGTGGATGGCTTCAGTGTAGAAACTCCTGTATTGCTGACGGATCCAGTTCCCATCTCGCTGTCTTCTGATTCTCTGCAGATGCTTGGGCGCCCACTGTGCACAAACTTTGCTATAACCAATCTTTTTGTAGATTATGTGATGCACAGTTCCTTTGCTTATCGACAGGATTTTCACGTGTGGTGATCCGACGATTCTGCCGCGTGAGCTCGTCACAACGTGCGCCAACCCAGGGCGTGCCAAATCCTTTATGTTTACGCGTCAGGCCTCATGACGCGGACACCACCGGAATATGGTACACCGTGCGAGACCCCGCTCTCCGTACACCTCTTTCATCCTGCGATAAATTTGTGAAGCGCGAATAAATTGGATAACTGTTCTTTGTGCTGATCTGGAGGAATCCATCATGCAACGAACTTCGGAAACAACTCTCCAGAAATGAGGATATTGATGCGAAGCCGTTAACTACGTAGGTGTAACTGGGAATGCAACCACGCTTTCTATCGACTAGCACATTAACTTGTTGGGATTTTATACAATGCCGATACAGTTAAGGTCTCCTTTTCTTTTGGGCACACCTTATATAAACTTTACTGCGATACCATTATTTAAGGAAGCTTAAATTTTTTCTCAGTCATTTAAAAACAGTGCTGATGTATAATGCTTTCAGAAACATACCTTGGAATTTTAGAGACAGTTTGTTAATTTGCCAGACTTTAAGTGCCATCATGTATTCCTCTGAAATTCTCTGTCACCTGCATTACAAGAAGCAGCCTGGTAGTAAGGTCCGCCTTCTAGACCGGAGTTTTTTAGTTTCCATTGAGACATAAAACAAGTTTCATATTGTTAAACCTCACTTGTAACCTTGGCCAGCTTCGATGAGCAGAAAATCGGATACGCTCTTCAGAAGACTAGAGTGGGACGCATTAGATTCACCCATCGAAATCTGGTGGTCGGAAAAACAGACAGCAATATGCTCCCAATGCAACTGTATTATGTCAGTTCACCATGTACTGTCTCAATGTCCGAATTTTAACTCCCATAGTCTACATTTCTTAAAAACTAATTCTATTTTTTTATCAATTTTACTTGGAAAAACTCCACATGTTAAAATTTTTGCTTATATAAAATCAATTGTTTTCTACCTATATATTTAAGTAGTGCTCATTTCTGAATGAATTTTTTATTGATTTTTTACACATATTGATTTCGAACTTTTATCTTGACGGAACACTTAGTTTGGCGCAGCTTGGTCAAATTCATGGCTCCTGCGCCAAAAAACCAAACGAACTCAAACTCAGGCCCCATATCTGATTCAACAAAAATTCCATTGTGTATGTGAATCAATTGCACGTTAAATCTACAATTAAGGGTCAAAATCTTCTCACTGGTCCCCTCTTCGCCATCTGACAAAGGTTTGAAATTAAGAGTTTTGTCCCAAATCAGCCCTTGTATTGCTTCAAAATGGACATTCTTCACACTAAATTAAACTAACCCCTCTTCAAAAAAATTGTAAATTTAGGTGAAAATAAAACTAAAAATATTCGCGTATCTTAATGTCCAAATCTCATCTTTAGGCTGTTTTTTCTATCAGAAAATAATATATAAGTTGAGAAAGAGTGTAACATTTTAATTATACTTAACTACATTATAAGGTAACCGGATATTTAAAAACATTGTCTGTTCATGGTTAACATTATAATTTATAGTTTAATCTTAAATAGTTAATAATCTTGAATAGTTAAATTATAATCTTTGTTCATATATAATGCTTAATCATATTATTATAGGAAAATTATAATGTTTACTAGTATACCTCAAGTGAAAACTGTATAATATTTTAATTAGTGTACTTTTAATTATAATGCTATTCATCATCAAAATTTCATTTACTTACAAGTAATTTGATATATTCTGATAAGAGTGTTTTAATACCAACATCAGTAAGGCTCCACCTCAAATCGTTTCTTCACGCAACATTTTAGGAACAAAAATTTATTTCGCAATTTTCTCCAGATTGATCCAGTTTAGACATAACACGCTTTAATGATATAATGGAACTAATTTTAACAGCTCAAATACATGTGAGGAGGAAGATGGTGTTGGAGTGTTCAGTTATTTTTAAGTGCACTTCAAAATTTTTTTAATAATATTAAAAAAGTAACGAAGTGATTGAAGATTAATCTTCTAACACCATACGACTGAAACAATTTTTTTTTATACTGAACTGAAGATGTATATAATTTGAAGCTTACCATAAAAATAATTTTTAAGACAAACTGCAAATTTCATCTGATAGTTGCAATTGTTTCATCATAGAATATAAAATAACAGTAAATCAAAATACATCAAATACATGATTTTAGATCATAGTCAGCCAAACTAGAACATTAAAGCATATGAAGTTATTATTACACGAATAAGATGCCCGAATAATTTCGAAATCGTGAGTCATAGACCCTGTTATTAAAAGAAACTGATTTTTTGGCCATCCAGAAAATGTCCTGATATCAATGCTAGCTGACGACAGAAATCACATTCGTCCTTCAAAGAGTTCTGAAAGCACACAAAGTCATTGCCTACTGCTCTAGTTGTTTAACCGGACTGATTTGACGGTGTGCGGAGGGGGAGCTGAGTCATAAAATGTTGCAATGTACATTATACTACTCACTACTCATTAATCATCACTTTTGTTTATTTATATTACAAAAAAACAATTATTTCGAATCTAAAATCGTATAATCAATAATCAAAATTAAGTATTTTTCAATTTTTTTTTTTAAATTCAACCCCCTTTCGGTAGTATTAAATTTAGAATTTAAATTGTTTTATTATTTTTCTCTTAATCTCCATACTATAGAACATCTTTTCCGCATAACTAGGTTTTGATTAATAATAATATTTTTTTAAAATCGTATAATCAAAATTCAGTATTTTTCCATTTTTTTCGAAAATTCAGCCCCCTTGCGGCAGTATTAAATTTTGAATTTAAATTTTTTTATTATTTTTCTCTTAATCTCCATACCATAGAACATCTCTTCCGCATAGGTAGGTTTTAATTAATAATATTTTTTTTTCTCCATAGAAGAGCGATCCACCCTATTATACATATATATTTCGAGTTTCAAAATGGGTCTAGATACTGCTTTTAATTAAAATGTATTTCTTGCATGCGTGTTTGAAATGTTAAAATAATGAAACTGGACAATTACTTAGCACAAGATTTCTGAATGCTTTTATCAGTTGCAAACGATAAAATTAACAAAAATCAGCAGACGTCATCATCAATTACTTTCTTACAATAAATTTTTACAAATTGAAGAAAATCTTGAATTAAACAACAGAATGCTTTTATAAGAGATGAAGAAATTTCCCCCTTTCAAACAACTATCTTTATCTTTTTACCTTTCTATTTCTCAAATAACATTTCGTTTAATGCAAAATGCATCGGCGAGAAGACTCTCATATAATGCATCTCATCGCAAATAGAAAAACTAAAAGCTTTCAAAAACTTTTCTGCAAATCATTTGGCGTTTTAGATTTTATCGGCGAAAAAATTGAATTAGAAATATGTTCTTGGAAACTCAAGCAGAAAACTTTTAAGAGAAATAATTTTATATCAAAAGCCCCTTTCAGCGTAGAATTCTGCTTCTTAATGTAGACGAGAAAAGTAAATCAATTTGTCCAAATAACGGGTGAGCGCTTTTTGGACGACATCTCCCATCACTTTTGATTACGTGTCCAAATATGTCGGAGGCGTGCGTTTTGTTCGTTTTTTTCTTAGGCGTGCGTTTTTTTTCTTTCTGAGTTCTTACCTATGCGTTTTTATTTCTAGAAAGAAAGAAAAAAATGTTCGAGGTAGGGGGATGTGTTCGATATCTGAGCTGTCAGGTGCTTCTGTCATTGGGGTTCCCGGTACCGTTGCCAACGAAGCGAAGGAAATAGTTGCAACGGCAAGAGGGGGATTCGGTCGCTGCAATTCCAGACGATACTCCGATTGTTTTTTATATTCAGGAACGGGCGAAATAGTTCTTGGTGCGTGTAACTTACTTTTTGACTCGATACCTGTTTAAGAAATGGAAGAAATGTCTTTTCGGGGCTATTTTATATAAATAGATGTATGCGACAAAAGATGTCTAAATGGAATAGTATTCTAATATATCAATAAACTCATGAAGTATTTGAATCAGTTTAGTTTTAAGTTTCATTGGGAATAATTTATAATCATTTTTTAACTCTCATGTTATTGTAATTATATTGTCCTATTGTATCAAAAATAGGAAAAAAGATGAAACGTTTAACTTGAAGCTGGTTGGAAAAATGTATCAGTAACGCCAATATGACCCCAAATATTTGCAAATTAGTGTTTGAAGGAATGTTTTGAAATAATTTCCAAATATTTGTATTTTTGTAATTGTTGGTTAATTTTTAAAGTAGACCCAAAAACAGAACAGAGGGAAAGATTTAACTAGAAGAGGATTTGAGAAAATGTACAATTGATTTACGATTTGTATTTAAACATTTAGAAAAAAAAATTTGTTACCAACTATCCAGAGAGTTTCGCAAAAATCTATAAGACTAATATGTATGTACCTCACCCTTCCTTATATCATTACCGTTCGGAAGGAAAGTTTACAGAGGCCGGAAAAGAACTGATTTTATTCATGGTTTTATAGTTTATTTTTAATTTTTTTAAACCCACTTAATCCCATTCATCTAAAGGGTGTAGAGTGTAAGTATTCTTCTTTCTTTCTTAATTTATTGCATTTTGTTCTCTTCCTTTATTTAGTTTTATTTTATTATTTATTCGTATATTTCCTTATTTATTTATATTTTTGGAGGGTTTATTTATTTTGTCAGAAAATTTTATGGGGACAGAGTGACAGCACAGCACGGCTCGTGTTACGCACTTTTCATCTGCCCACCTAACGATTAAAATAGCGAGTAAATCCCTGACGAGCACAAATTATTTTGTCAAAGATTTTTAGGAAGTTGTTCAATGTTATAATTTGCTGGTTCAGGATAAGGACAGTGCAGCTAAAAACGGGGTGAAAAAAATTGTCAAAAAAGGAAGGCAGTTACAAAGACTGTGTCTCTGAATTCTTATTAACTCTAACTTTCATCTTCGCGAAAATGCGGTTAGTACTGTCTGAGTTTTAAAATTTTAATTTTAAAGCAATTTGTATGCATTTACTTGCATTAAGAAACCGTAAAAATTGCACTTAAATAATTAAATCAGAACTTAAAAGAAAAATATATAATGAATTATTTCATTTGCTTTAAATGTGAGTCTTGATGAAAAGTTAATTAGAAAAAGTGATAAATTGTTTCAGAGATATTTTTACTGATTTATTCAACTGATGAAAAAACATGAACAAATTTTATTGCTTAATAAAAAATCTTTATTTGTTTTTGTGCTTGTTATGATGTTACTTTCGAACGAATGCCATTCACGACGCCAGTTAAAAGTCACAGAAAGCCCCACATCCACTAAAAATTTATTTATCAAAAATAACTTCAAAGATTCTAGTTATTAATCTTCTATCTCAGTCATACCATCTAATCCCTAATCAGATAATCTAATCTAAATCTTCCGATTTCTGATTTTTAAATGAAATTCACATTATTAACAAGCTTCTAGCAATTTAAATTTCACTATTGCTTTCATATGCAACTTTAAAGAAATAGGCGGATCATGTCTAAAATTGCTGAAATCATTACTGAATCCTTTCAAATAGGGATAAATGTGAAAGAAATGCCATTACTGAACCTTTACAGTGATAAAAGCGCACTTCAGAACTCTAGAACAAGGCAAAATTCTAATGCAATACTCTAATACCAGCAGAACAAACTGAAGAAGACATCGTGAATGATTTCCAAACTAATGAAGTATTTGATCACTTGTTCGTAGACAATTCTCTCGTTAAACAATTCCCTGAGCACTCTAAAACTCTAGTCTCCATTCCGTACAATTAATAATTGTCTTCGATTCCACTTTAAGCGCTCCACGTTTCGATGTGTACGTTAAACGTTGCCCAACAATAGCGATCCAATTAGACTTCCACTTGATTCTAATTCCTTGTCGTTTCGGGACTCATCGGGCAATCTCGTCTATGTTCGGCGAAAGCAAACGCAACTTTACGAGTATCTACTTGGTTCAACAGGCTAAATCTTGTCAAACAGCATAATTGATGTCCAGAGTATATACCCATTCGAGGCACGAAATATTAGCAGCAAATTGTTCAGACCAGGAACTACATCGGCGGTCCCGATTTGCACGTCATTGTTGATCACCAAGTTTATATATTATGCACCTTTCAGTAATTCAGGATGGGGTGATGTATCTGCGCGTCAGGCTTGAAAACATCAGGAGCTGAGTATCTGGATGAGTCTAGATATATTCCCGAAGTAGTAATTAGTTGAGGATGATATTATACAAATAATGATAGTTCATGATAATGTTGGGTATATTTATCTGAAGCATGTGCTTATAACCTGAAGAAATAAAATATTTATATTATTGAATATAAAAATGCATTTTTATCTATCTTTCATAAAGTTCAAAAACTGAAGCTTTAACTTAGTGAGGAGATTTTAGAAATACTGTTGCTGAAACTTTGTAAGAAGATATTGAAAAGGATGGTAGAACAGAAAAAATTTTTTTACATGGATATATGAGTAAGTTTTATTTTAGTTATATTAGCGTTCCCTTTCTAACTGACATGAAATTATTTAGGTATGGATCGCATAATTTTGACCCAAGGCCTGATGACAATTATCTGAAGACGTCACCTGATTCGACAACTTCTCTCCAAACTTCCACGCCACACCAGCGAAAGGAAATTCACCTTCAGTGTCAGAATAACTTGATTTAGGACCTTATGGGCGGCAGAATTTCAATAGAATGAGGTCTCGAATCCAAGATCTTACCAGCAGGCTACAGCAGCTCCTGCAAATAATAAGGACAACGTATGAAACGAGAAAATTTTCAGATAGATTCTACGCCTTCTCAGCATATATTTTGAGTTCGACTGAGCGAACATTAGAAGGATGTAACGGTCTTACGCAACTCTCTTAAAATTAGCTGACTTCGTTCTCCTCACCTGGCCGTGGTAAGTTCATAGGGGAATTGCATTTACTTCAAATTTTGGTTACAGTGCTGCACATGAAATAATTTAATGCATTCCATTCGAATCGGAGTTCTGCCTTGTGTCGAACATTATGGTTAAAATATTAATACTTTATTATTCATATTTTATGTGTATAAACTGCAATCATTTGAATATTTCTGATTACCTAGTAATAGATTCTGAGCAAGAAAATTTCAGCATTAGTAAAATTCGGCAAGGAAAGGAAGAATATATGAATATAAGGAGCAGAATAACGATAGAAAATTGTTTGTATCAGTGAATTGATTTTATTAGTGAAGACATTCATGTGTAAAAGAATCTACAATTGTTCACTGAGGCAAAAGGAATTGGAAAAATATGGGTACATGTCTAGAACAGCCCACTCTAGTTTTGAAAGGTAATTTGCTTCTCACTAACAATTAGTAAATTATCCAATAAAACTAAACTAATAAGGCTATAAATCATAGCACATTCAGTAAAGCAAAATATTTTTAAATTATATTTTCTTTCTTTGTAAACTAGCAGTCTTTTCCTATTTGTAAAATAATAAACGCAATTATCAGTCTGTCCAAATGAAATATAACGTTGAGTTCCTGATTAAGCCCACCGTAAAGCCCCATTGTTTAAAAAGAATTGCTATTATATAACTGCAGTGAACAAGAAAAGTTTCTCTTCTTTTATTAACGGCCTTCATTGTTCAAATCTTGGTCATTAATGGATCACAAAGAATAAACTACTATTACTGAGACAGGCATCCTGGTTAGTTGTTTTCGTGTCCTCCCCCTGGTCTTTGTTTTCTATTATATTTTATTGTTTAGAGCGTCCTTTTTCTCTTGTTTTGTCGCTTAATCTGTCTGTCTGGAAACTGCAGGAATGGAAACTTTTCCCAAATCTGGCGACTTCTTACATTTCCGCGCCAGGGCGCGCGGCGGAAATTGCGTTCGCTTGCGGTGGAAATGACGTATTTCCGGAAAGCAGATTGAAACAAAACTTTTTATTCGTATTTTGATGAAGAGACAGAAGTCATTTCCGAGGAAAATTTCGGAATTGACAAAAATCGTATGAATTTTTTTCACGATATATTCTGCCTTGATGCTCAAAGACATAATGCAGCTGACAAGATTTGGACTACCAGTTTCATTCATTTCTGAAATCCATTGAAATGCGTTTGGTTTAAAATTGCAACATTTAACACATTTCTTTTATATCAATAAATATCTATTTTATTTACTTCTAGTCATCCTTTTCGTATTCTGATTGATGAATTATAAACTTTCTGCAAATTTTGTAACTAATTATCGATCTGTATTATAGGTTTAAATGAGAATTTTAAAAGTCCATTGAATTGAATACAAACATTCAGAAACAAAATGAATAAATTGAATATTATGTGTCTTTCATTCTTTTAAACTACCAATGGTATTTCCCATTTTTATTTATTTATGATTATTCTTTAAGTGGTAATGTATATTAGCTAGCCGTGTCGTGTTCTTCATATTTACAAGTTATTACGCTGTGAATTTTAAACTTTTGTTGTTTTCTATTGTAGTCCTTAAATTCATTATTTGAACAAAAGTAATTTTTATAAATCATTCTGTGATATTTTAATTCTTATATTCTACATGAGGATGAAATAACACTACTACACCAGCTACACAATGAAATTTCTATTCGCCAGCCAAGAGTTAAATTATGAATTTATTTAAGCGTTTGGAAAATGACTTTATTTCAAGTGGGATACATATTTGTCAAAAAATATAATAGTCACTTAACTTTCTTTAAAAGTGTGGTCGATCAAAAAGATGGTGTGTTACTTTCCCTGGACTTAGCGAAAACAGATTCGATGGACCCCCTGTTGCTGCCACTATTTAACCTTCCAGCAATCACGCGTATGTACGAGGTATTTACATCGTGCATCGTATTACATATTTATATCGTGTTGTTTTACAAAAATAAATGCAACTTTTATTTCAGCAATCAGTTTTTATTAACTTTATAAAAAAGAGTATATAAATATAAGTTGCATTTAAATTTATGGAAAGAAGGATATAAGTGTGTAATATGATGCGCAATATAAATATCTCCTGCATGCACACGCCTGCTGGAGGGTTAACGTACTATTTAACTCACCAGAACGATAAAGCACCCTATGATTTTGAGGGTGCGCTATGAACTCTAATAAAAGCTTATTAAGCATTTACGAATCTTTGACATGACGCATGTGTTACGGTTGCTGTCAATTCAAGGAATCTCAAGAATCCATCTGCTAATAGATCGGGCATCGAACCCGCGAACTTCGACTTGCGATTTCAGAGCACCTTCTCTTTGCAACCAACTGTGCTCAGGATAACCTTGCTATTTAATTATTCAAGTTTAAATGTCAAATGGAGTAGAAATGCGCGCGTCACTGAGTAGATTTCTAATCGTTTAACAGTTTTTGGTTATGGACGAGTTTTCTGTTTTGTTTATTTGCGGTAAAGTAGGACTTCTGCCTTGCCCATCAACTTCCGGTGATAACGTTAAGTCAATGGGAACCTTCAAAATTTTAACACTCTTTTTGAAGATATTAATTAATGTTTAAAGTGGAGTTTTCTAATGCTATGGCTTAGAGATACTTTGAAAATATCAAATTTCATGTTCCTATTGTTGTAGCTCTCAATATTTAAAAGACTAATTTTGTGGCAAGGTTGCCATAATTATTCTTTATCGCTCTTTTTGGCGCTGTGTGTACTCAAGAAAGAACTGATTCAAACTCGGCGCTTGATATGGAATACAATTGGATTTGGAGATCTCTAAAATTTGAGGTTTACTAAAAAAAGGAAGTGAACCCTCACCAAGGAAGTTCTGTGAAACGAAAATAAACAAAACAGAAAACTCGTCCATGGGGTCTATTCTGGTACCCTCGGTTGGGTTGGGTTCCGCACGTTAACAAAGGAACCCAATCCAACCACGGGTACCAGAATAGACCCCCATATCTGATATGACAATTGCTTCAAAAGATTGGAAAACTAAATTAACATTGGAAACTCTATTTTTGAATTCCCATCATCCCAGAAACTTTATTCAGAAATGCATAAATGAACTAATTCGGACAAATTTAAAGACGAGAAAACTCCGATATCAAGATCTAAATAAACAATTAATTGTTGCATTTGAAAAAATTAGCAATTAACTCTATCAATGAAATCTTTTATCAGCCATAAAATTATAATTTCAAGTTATTTCTTCTAGTACATTTATTAATAAGAAATGGAGATGGAAATTATTGTTTAAATCTTTTGCTAACTTGAAGATATTGGATCAATCATAGTGTAGTCTGTCGATATTTTAAATGCACTATGAGTTGATCGTTTGCAACATATTTATTTGTTGCTTTACACCTCTATTTTGATACTTCTTTATTGTTCCAAACAAAAAATTTTCACAAAAATTATCATTTAGAGCGCTAAACGATGATAGATTTGACGCTCAGCAGCCTCACATAGGGGTCTATTCTGGTACCCCCGGTTGGGTTGGGAGACGTCACTTTTCCCGTTCTTTCCCCCCAAAAAAACCCCCCCCCCCCACCACAACCGGGGGTACCAGAATAGACCCGTTACACAGCAGATGATCAGGAAAAGCGGATCTCGTATCAGCAATTCTCGGATCCCGAAGTAAGGATTGTATGATCATGCCATCGCAGTCCCCAGAAGAACAGAGTCGAATTAGTTTTAAGCAAATGTACTCCGTAAGATCAAACTGAAAAAAAATTATTAGTGCCATTTTGATTGGTTGACAGATATTCAATATACTTTAAAACAGAAGAATCGTTGTTTTTGTTTCTTGCATTATTTTGAAATCAAATGTCTTTAAATATTTTTGACAAGATCTGACACCTAGAGTGGTGTGTGTTATTTTTATTCACTCGCGGGTGGCTGCATTAAGTCTTGGCTTATGTTGCCGAGTGTTCCAATAGGAAAAATTGTCCTTTCTTCATTAGTAAGTAGTTTTAAGCTTTTTTTTTATTTTGGTGAAAAGTTCTTAAATTCGATGACGGTTATTTTAAGAGATAAATGAGCAATTAACCCTGGAATGATAATGTTCCTTCAGACTTGGCAGTTTGAATGGGAGGGGTCGATTTGACTGAAAGTTACCATTCCAGGATTAATATTGATCAACTCTATAAATAATAGTTGTCGGCAATCAAAGGCTTGTATTTCATGGGTAGTTTAAAATTTGTTTTAACAACTGTTTACAATCGTACAAGGAATATGGATTTATGAGCCATGTGACTGTTTTCTTGCCTATAGGAATAAACTTGGGAATTCAAAGTTTCTTTTTATGCTTAAATAAGAAATAATTGAATGAAATTTTGGGCGTTAATATTTCCTCTTCTTTATACTGGAGCTTATGCTCAAATAATCGGATATCTAGCAATAAACTTGCCAAACTGGATCACTTCCCAATTGAAATTTCAATCTGTTATTGCCTAGAATGCCAAATTCTTCGTAATATTCTAAAACGCTTCAGAAGCTACCTAAATTTCGTTTATTTTAAAATAGGAAAGACTTAAACGCCTAATTTAAACTTTTTCTGCAGTGAAACTCCAAACTTTTGTTCTAATTTACTATACTTTGGAATAATAGACTTTCAACTACAGAATCTTCAAATCGCAATTTAAACGAAGTATTCTAAGTGCTCTTTAAACGAAAAGAATTGTTATTTATATTCAATCGCGCAGTAGTCAAAGCTGTAATAGTGAGAAGCAAACCCGCAATCTCTCCTAAATAACGGGTTAGAATCTTAAATTGAGGGCCTGCATTCTGTAGAACGAGCTGTGCATGCAGACTTGTTTTGGTTCCTGAAATAAGCAGTCTAACCAGATGCGGTATGGTACACGATAATATTGAGAATCGAGTTGCCAAGTATTAGTTTCATAAAAGTGAATTTGGCAAGAAATTGCTTAAATTGGACCAGTATTGAACGGTGATGTAATGTATTGCTGCGGTCCTACTTGGTGTCATGTTCATGTTATAAGGGAAGAAAATCGAGACTAAAACTGAGTGCAAAAATTTCTTCTGCTTTTATAATTAAAAGTGGCATTAAATTAATATACTTACTAAAATTATCGACATTCGACACTATGCATCGTGGTGCTAATTGTTTTTTGCTTTTTGAGTAATCACTCGCTCCTTTGTACTCAAATGAATTCTCTAGACTCCTTTCTGGATAGTGGATAGATTTGAATTTTTGATCTTCATAATTTAAAAAATTCAAGAAATTTTTATTGTAAATATCGAGATGCGACTATAGTTTATTTCTAGAAGCAATAAAACGAGCCTAATTGGTGAATACTTATGCAACTAATTTTCGGAGCACGAAGGATTGAAACGGCCCGAGATTTTAATATTTGAGCCGTTAAAATTTATAGTCAAATTACTTTGCGTTTCCTGTGTAGCCTGGCATGGATTTTGTGTACAAATGCCATTTTTACTCGTGTTTTTGTCTACTTAACAAGAAAATTGCTGAAGATCTTCCGATTCCAAGTAAAATAAAAGGAGTTGGTTAAAAACGGAAGATATACCCAAGAAAATTCCCATCTCCATAATGTGAAAATGTTTGCAGAAGAAGGATCTTGGTTATTACCCTTGCGATGTTCAGACTCCGTTCTTTTAGTGGAAGGATCTTCATTGGATATTATCACGCTAGGTATGCCGGACTTCCCCAACTGAGGAAATTTTTTTTCTTTCGAAAATTCTTTTCTCCTGTTCACAACTTCTGCATCGTTGTGGAGACTAATCGTGCTCAAGGATGTTGTACCTGCGCATCCAAGTTCTCTAAGCGTCTTGGAGCGAATCGTGTTAAACGAAGGTTACTGGTTTTCATTCTAGTCTTTGACTTGACGTTAAAGGGGAATTTTCGCAAACTGCAATTTCTGAAACCCGAGTTCTCTGAAGGATATTAAATGCTCCTACATCTTGTAGCAAAATGTAGACGCTTTGCTACACATATTCCTCCTAAAGTTATAATCCTCAATGCTGTTCCTTCGGGTGTATACGATCTTGTGTCGAATTCAAATGTTTTTATCGCATTTCCATTAATCCGATATCGTCTTCAAATGGGAAAATTGGCGTAGATTTAGATACAAAAGATATCTGCTCCAAAAATGTGCATTGTAATACATTGAGATCTGGAATCTTGGCTATCCTGTAAAATTGTTGCTTACGCTACTCTATCCCGACTTGCAGAATAGCGAAATGGCTCCCGGAGATAAAATACGGTCAATTGAATTGTATATTTGAACAAAATTGGCTCTGCATATTTTAATGCTATATGTAGATTTCCATTAGTGTAGAAGCTTTTCTTGCATGAAGTCTACTTAAATCTATTGCAGAAATATTCAATATCTCGCTATAAGTTGTTCTGGACGAATTGTGCCGAATGCGCGCCTACCAATTACCACTCTATCTCAATCGGGATGGAAATGTACTTTGCACCCAATCCATAAAAAATGAGGAAAAACCCAAACTTAATCTTCACTGCAATACGGATCCGCCAGATTTAAGTTCCCAAAGGGGAGAAATTTTGATTACTCGATGTCTCGCATTCTATAATGAATTTCTTGAATCTTCGGAAATTTTAATTGCTTGGTCGCTATTAAATTCTTGGGAAGTACTGGGTATTTATAATAGCTAACCGCATTTTAATTTTTCTTGAGGTGAATTGCGCAGATTTTGCAGTTTTAAATGAAAAGACTGATTTATCTCTAAAAATTACGACTTGTATTGTTTGTCGTGAAGTTTTACTTTTGATAACAAATGGTCAAATTTACAAATAAAGTACGGGTTTAATCCGGTATGAATAGCAAGGTAATCATGCGAAATACGCAACCCTATTGGCACAAGATATTCTACGATATCACCACGATGTTGCTATATTCTGAATGCCGTACAACATATATATCGTATGAATATTGTAGGGCATCTTGTGCTAATAGGGAAGGGTTAAAGACTTGAAACTGGCGCATGTGCTCTGCAGAATTAAAATTTTCTCTAGACGAGTTATTGCTCTTTACTCGCTAGAATGGGTAATTAAGTGCATGTCAACCGATATATCGGTGCTATTCTAGTTGGCTTATTTAAAATGGATTGCCTCAAATTGAAGATACTGGCGAATTTGGAAACTCTCTAAGCCAGAAGATCATCCATGTGAAGATGCGCTTATAGGTCCGAGTAATTTATTTACAACTTTAATAGGAATTTTGGTTCTTTAACGAAAATTTGATTCGGAAATTGATATGAAAAGGAGTCCGCTTGAAGTGTGTAGGTGGGGTTGAGAAGTCATCGGAAATAACGGGTGTAGGAGGCGGAATGACAATAACTTTAGCACTGTACTTCACGCAATTAAACATTGTCTAAGATTTTGCTTCTCATACTCTCCTTGCTTAACCAGTGTGAGCTTGTTTGGAATTTCGATGCTCGTAACCGCAGGACTCAATATTTTTGATTGCCCAAAAACCAAAATATTGCAGACTACAATTTCCGAATAACTTGAGCATTTTGTATTTGATCCAAGAATGTTTGAAATTGGTATAAGTAACATAGGTTCAGACTGCCTTGGGAACGTCTTCATTCGATTTGATTCTAAAGATTAATTTTGTTTCAATTATATTTTGTATTCTTGTAATTTTATTTCTAGTTCCATTTCTTATATTTGAATTTTGTATTAACTATACAGTTATGAAACTTTATATTGTGGATTTGTCTTATATTTAGCGTCGGTAATCCGCGTGCTTAAATAGGGCGGAATTGCAATTTGTGCATATTTGTCTTTATACAAATGCACCGATTGTAATCCTGCCATATAAACTCCAAATATTTTAGACCCTGCAGCTTTTGAACTAGGACTTTCTTTACAGGTTTATTACCGCCTGTGTTCAAATGGCAGTCGACTGAAACTTCCCACAAGTTGAAGAGAGGAGGGAAGACCTTGAGCATTCTAATCCGTTTCCAAAACTAGGAGTTCAACATTTCAATGGTAAGTTTGAACAGCTTCGTAGACTACAATGATCAACTTGAGAAATCGATGCAATATACTTTGAATCATCACCCCTTTTTATCGGGAGGCTTAGAGATGTCTAACGGTCTCACCTATTGGTAAGCATATTTTGTGTCGATGCAAAAATGTTTATACCAAAAAGATAATCTCGCTTTGGAGCTCGTATCTTTGATTTCACCGCCATCTTGGGAGACAATCCTCGTGTCAATTTTTCTTTCTTGACCCGGGAATGGTAACGTTGAACTCCTTTTACCATTTCAAAATTAGAAGTAACATTGCCATTCCAGGTTTAAGGAAAGTTCAATTAAAATGATTTAGTCTTGACATTTGCAATATTTTTAAAACTTGTGTGATTTGAACATTTGGAGCAGTATAACCAAATTGTCCCTTGCGAGGTTAAACCAAACTTGGATCGTTTGTAGAAATCTATTTTTGTAAGAGTCGTTTTCCCATAAGCCTAGGTTTAAAGATAATCTCCGAATGCCAGGAGACATGATCGTGCTCCTCTTGTTCAATTCTAAATGAACAGCTGCTGAGTAGAATCGCATTAGTCGCACACTGAGATTTGTCGCAGACTGTTTCTACAGAAGATTATAAATACCACTGCGATTCTGGGCACCTCTAGACGAAGAAATTTGAAGCTGTTTTTCAACCGGACTTTTAAAATTCATAAATGCTAAATTCAAAGACTCGGATAGTGTATTCGCCGACATAAGATCAATCGTATATTATTAAAAATGTCGCTGACCCGTTTATTGTAGGTGTCATAACTGGCGATTTTTTAGCATCTTTAACAATATTTTTGAGAATTAATAAACTACTTGGTTGTAAAGTTCTCCTTGTAATATTTCTGAGGTGCGTTTTCTTGGTTCATGAATGCTATCGAATTCAATTTGTAGTATTTAAAGTACGGCTTTCTATATGAAATATTTAAAATATAATTCAAATGCCCAAGACGATGAAATGGCCCTGAATTCGTCATATTTGTTTTGCTGCAAACTGTATCGTTTAAAACCGACACATCGAGATTTACGAATTTATTGTATTAAAGCGAAGGGGCAAGTCTGGAAGTGTTAAGTAAATTCAGGGACAGGAGGGTTGATATAAAAAAAAAATCTGTTAAATTCATAACGGCAACGTCTATCTTTAACTCTAGATTTCAAAGCTGAATGAATGTATCGCCGGTACCTTGCATTTTATTTTGGGATTCATTGGGTTTTTTAGACTTCAGGAGTAAACTTTGAGTTTTCATCTAAATCTTTATTTGAGACTTTTTCAAAATGGCATACTTATTAACAGGAAATTTTATATTTAGATCGTATATCCATGTATATTGGTACTCGGAATCTTTACTACACAAATCTTCAGTTTACGGATAGCACTGTCTACAAAGAAATCGATCCTCGCAGTAGGGCGTGTTTCAAATTTGGATGCAATACTTTAGCTCATTTGAACAAATTGCACAATATCTGGCGTGGCATCGGACTCGAGTTCAGCTTTAAAAAAATGAAGATTCGAGCCTAATACTATTACGGTAGAGTTGCTATATTGTAAAGTAAGCGGATTTTTCCTACATATTCTCCCTTGAAGACTCCTCTTACCATATCCTTTGTCTGGTAAAGTTCGATATTTAAACTGGGTTCTGTGAAACTTGACCAAATGGCTCTTATTAGAAAACAAGAATAGAAGCATGGTAAACGCTTGCTATGACCATCTTAACTTATCGTAATTTTTACTCTAATGTTAAAGGAAACGGAAATTGGGCAATTATTTGTAAAATAAACCAAATGTAAATTTTGCTAATTAGTGGCTTTATATAGCTTACAGTTTTACAGTTAATGCTACTACTATGCAATTGAAAAGTATAATGGCTTCTCCTGTTTAAACTCCTATCCTATACGGAAACGGCTAAAAATTTTCTGATTTGTATGCTGATGAGCTATTTTCATTTTGGTTGAATTTAAGTTCACGCTTTATTTAATTTACATGGAAATTTTGCGTATAGCTTAAGATTATTTCATTTAAATGTAAATATGGACCATTAAGTCTTGCTGATATTCACATGCTATTTATCAAATGCAATTTTCAGGAAGCTTCAGCAATTGATTTCATAGACATTGACTGAGCCTAGATGCTGATGTATGGAGTTTCAAGTCAGTCCATTACTTGCTACTGGTGTTTTCCAAGTATTTTATGCTATCCGTATGGCAAAATTCTCTCTTGAAGCTTCAAATTTCTGTCTGAAGAAGGAATTGCATGCCAGAGTATCTTGCTGATTGAAAGTATAACTTGATTGTAATCGATAGTAAAGTTGATATGATTAAGATTTCATGTTCTCGTGGTTTCATGTATTAAATGTAAACGTTTATCTTTTCAACTTTATCTACGATTAACTTTAACTAAAATGTATTTCGTTACATAGGGAATATTCTATGTAGCTTGAATAATTGGCTTAAGAAAACTTTATTAAAATTCTTTAAAGTTAATTCTGAGTACTGTAATAATAGAAAACTTAAATAAGCCTTGAAATGAAACGGACGAAAATGCTAGTATCGGTGGCCTTTATATTGATTCAAAATTAGTTCTGGCATTTCTAAGAGGATTATTAGATCCCAGGTAGACGACAGAGAAGAAATTAGAAAAGTAGACGACACCCATCTCGCATGTACTGCTGAAATACAAAAGATAAAAACCGCTAATATTTATGCCTGTTAATAACCGAAAACTTCCAAATAAAGCTCTGTATTATTGAATCTCGGACTCTAATATCTCTCCTCGCTCAAATTTCTTTTGCTCTCTAATTCGGTAATATCCGAATCTGAAGATATTTTAAATGTTTAAAATCAAATTTTCCAAGAATCCAAGGCTTAAATAAGTTTTCAACTACTAAAGCTAGTCTCCGAAATGCCTACTAACGCCAAGATATTCGCTGAAGTTCATCGTGGCTCATTGTTTATGGAAGTTGGAAATCCAAGGTTAGGCATAGATTAATGCTTTAATATCCAGCGAAATTCTAGTTCAATACAGCGGACTCCTTAAAATTTAATATATCTAAAGCCTACTAGATCGGTCATCTTAATTCGATAGTCTGTAACTGAATACTTCCGAAACATAATTACGACTCCTAAAGGCTTTACCTCAAATTTCCTTTATAAATCAAAATTAAAACCACTGTGCATATTAATACAGCAATGTCAGATTTATTCGATCTGCACTTCCTTGCCAATAGCATTCGCCAGTTTATGATCTTGGTGACAAGTATTTACTTTTTGTTGATAAGTCCATTTCAGTCTTAATTTTATAGACGATGTTTTCCGAACTTCGTGTCCTCACTGTAAATTGTTTTCCTCGAACCATTTCAGTCGGAGAAAGTTGCCTTAATTTTCCCGGACAAAGTTTTCAGCATAAGATACTGTTTTCTAAAGAAGTTCCTTGGGAAACAAATGAATTAAATTTATCTTCATATCGCGACATTTGCAAACCATTGGTTTATCTCAATGTGACTGTTGCACCTTAACTCCAATAAAGGAGCATACTATTGATTCGCAGGAAGATGAAAGCATCTGTAGTTTGACTTCGACCTCAACTGATGCGGGCTTTTGGGTTAAAACTCGAATTACAATCGGTAGCTCTTCTTCGTACTTAACTCGAAACTCAAAGTATATTAGTATAGGATGGAACGTTACAATAAATTTCATTAGTTGAAATAAATCTTGAATGGTTATCGATAGTTGCAAATGCCAACGCCAAAACTAAAAATTGCCCTCTGTTCTTTAGGATTGGCAAGTGATCAAATTGGGATTCGGTAGATATGGATGTTAACATATCGAGTAATATTTCAGTCCCTGTTGACTTACCGTTTAGGTTGTTTGGGACTGGCGGCCTAAACGGAAAATACCGGTCCCCGGGGAATCCGTACTTGACATGTTAACTGGGTAGGAATAGTGCTGGGAAAGGAAACTCTATTCAATGGCTGACTAGGAAAAATTAGATGGGTTGAGTTGGCAATGGACGTTCGATGAATTCAACACATCTTGGTGTTATGGGAGGGCTATTTTTGAGAATGGCTTTGAATCTTTAAAGTGCAATTTGTATTCGAGGCATTGGTAACCACTATTGAAGAATTCAAATTTAAAAACGGCAAGTAGATTACCTAAGCTTTCACGAGTCGAAGGCCATCTCAAATGTGTAGGTGCCAATTTTCGCTATATTTGGCTAAATATTAATCGTAGTTAAATGACAAGGTGAGACTTTTTATACAGTGAGTAGATGGAACATTCTTGCACAAGATTTAAAATTTCACTTTAAAGAATGTTTTGTACTTGATCTGTGTCTCCTAATTGGAGTAGAGTTCCTTCTGACCAAATTAATATTAAACTCGATATATTGATAGCAGTGAAATATTTATCGATAAAACGAACCTTTCGACAAGTAAACTTTCGGCTTTCGATTATCCTAGTATTTTTCATCTACGTTTAATTGAGGATTGCCATAATTTAGACCTCCTACCCCGATTTCCGAGCAAAATTCTCTAGTGATGGTTTGAGGAAACTTTAGATGGAATAACGGAGTTCATTGCACTTTTTAATCTAAGTTCCAACATTTTCGCTCTTGCCTTCTCCGCTGACTGATCTAGTGTGTATGGTTAATTTCTCTAATGGAGTGTTTCTTTTAAATTTAGAATACTTTTTTAACTTTGGAAAGCGAGACGTATTAAGTTCTAAACTGCGCCTGAAAATCGTCTTCAAGAAGTGTACCTCAGTTTCTATGAATGAACATTCCTTTAGTCGTGTTAATGACTTGGCTTATCACTCCAAAGCAACCTACCAATTTTGGCTAAAATTCCAGCTGGAACAGCAATGGCTAATACTGGCATTAGCTATGCTTGTAACTACGATTCTCCTTTTCTGTGCCACTCGTTTAACTTCTACCTAAAATGTTTAATCGAAGAGTCTATTTTAATCTTAAATTATTTCGCGAAAATTTAATGGCGAGATCCACTTAAAATTACGAAGCACGATGGGTTTGGAATCGAACAAAACTGCATCGGTGGTACACCCGCTTGGCTTGAAATTCAATAGAGATTTAAATTAAACATCATTCGTAGATCGGCTGCAATTTCTAATTTTACGAGTTGTAAACTCCTTAAAATTGACCGTTTCATTTCAAGACTTCAGTTTCTATAATATTGAACATTAGTTTGGATTAAAAATTACAATTTAAATTTAATTTTCAATTAATGTGGTAGTTTTAATTTATAGTGATGCATTTCAAATTAAATCGTACAGTTATTTTTGCAAATTTTTCCTTAAACGCGGAATAATTTGACTCTGTGTATCGCAAGCTTGCGTAATATTATCCTAAGTGTTGATATTCATAAATTAATCTATTTGCTTTAAGATCTATTAAATTGTCTAGCTCTAAACTTACCGTGAATTTTTAAGTTCCCCCCCCCTAAGATTATTAATGACTTTATATGAATTACACTTGCTATTTTATATTGTTTTTGTAAATTGTGTACATTTTCAATTTTGACTACTTTATAGCATTTTGAATGCAATATTGTGAACCATGAGTCGTAAAATAACATGGCTCAAATGAATAGTCGTCATTTTTCTTGTTCATTTGTTTGTATTTTCTAGACTATATTAACTTTGTGCTATCCAGGTGTGGCGTTAGAATTTGCCCGACTGGGGGCACGGCTTGCTGCATAAGGAGGGCGTAATGATTACCCTCTCAAATTTTTGCCTCTGCTTTATTTATATACTAGTTGAATAGCCCGTTGCGTAAACGGGGTATAAAAATTTGCCCCCCCCCGGACAACCAACTGCCGCCACCCCCTTGCTAGCAAGGAATTCTTGTTTGAAAGCACTACTGCTTATTCTTTCAGCGAAAGGTGGTTCTCGCCTTTGTAATCATAGTAATTTCTGTATTAATGCATATTAAAGTTACTGTAAATTCCTTTTCTCGATTGGACGGTGTATATTTTGACGAGACTAATTTAGGCTATCGTAGAAACTAAATGCTCCATTTAATTATTTCATTAAATCGAAGGCTTTCAGATTATTAATTTACAGGAAACTAGCAAGCGTTTGAAATCGAAATCTGAATTTTTCAGGTGAATTATATAAATTCAGATGGCTTCATAAAGTTGAATTAAATTTTACCGATCCTTGTATTTCGAGGTTTCTTGCTTGCCAAATTTAGAAGGACGTGGTTATTTTTTGTTTGAAACTCCATATTACCCAATATTAATTGACTTTTTTAATGTTTAATGAAATTGTTAAATCTTGACTGTAATAGATTTTGCCATCGATTCTCGAAAGTTAAGAATTCATTTCTAAGGATAGGAAAAAAGTGTCTAAAATGTCTACCTAGTTTTTAACCAAAATTACTTCTATTAATGCTAACTCGAAGATTTTAAACATTCTGTAAATTAAACCGTAACTATTATGTGGCAATAAATGACCCTATAGTAGGGAATGTTGGAGCAATATTTCTTAAAATCCAATCTAATTTTTAATGGTCTCCATCTAAAGTGTGAACCAGATGTCATCTTATTTTATTCTTCTGAATTAAAGTCCCTTTCATTTTTAAATATAAACAACGCGGTGTTTGTTGGTGATAAATCCCAACTTTTAATAAAATATTTTCTTTTAAACTGCCTCGTGTTGACAAGAAATTTAAACTTGTAAAATTCACCATTCGGATGCAAAGGTAACTCTAATCGTTCCTTCAGCAGATGGCGGATATTTGCTTTGTCGGCAATCAAAGGCACCGCTTTCTGCTTTTAAAAATCCCATTTACCACAAAGCATTTTGATCATGGTGCCTGGCCAACGTCATGGTCAATGTTTCGGACAAAGACTATGTACTACTAAAATTTGTTGGATTCAGTCGCTTTTTATTTTTAAATTAAAAGGAAACCGCTTGCAACAGAAGTGGTTTTACAAAACTTCAAAGATTAATGTAACGAGCTTCTCCATTTTAATTTTAAATGCAAAATTTGAAAATGAAACGGGTGTAATTTCTTCAAGAGGCGAAACTTGAACTACCCCTTTCCATTAAATCTAGAGATCCTGGTTCACATTTGTTAGATGGAGCTTCTAAAATGAATTTTTAGGACTTCCCATATTCATATTGCAGAAAATTGGAACTAGTATTTCAGTTTTTACATTAGGCACGAAATTTCATGCCGGAATGTAGCGTAACATCTTGAATTTATTACTCCGTAGATAGGGTTAAGAGAACACTAGAAACTTTATTGGGAAACTAGAGTGTCCCCAAACTTGCGAAAGGTTCAGACCAGTTTGAAATTAAAGTGTATTATAGCAAGTTCATTAGTTTTATTTTTCGTGGACGTCTACAGACGTTAACACCTAATGACTTCGATCATTGATCTCAACTCTGTTAAAGCTTAGTTAAAAGAGTCTAAAAATCCAAGTGTAAGGTGAACTTCATGGAAAGTACTAGAATATGCAAGATATTAGCTGAATATCATTTAAAGCGCTGTAAAAACAGCCTATTTGTGTGCATGTCTTTGCTATAATTAGTCGTTAGTGTTGTGCCATCGACTCTCAAAATTCTGCTAAAACTAAAAGAAACCAGAAGGAAATGATTACCTATTGTATTATGAGAGATAATGCTAAACGGCGGATAAAGGTTCCATGTTTTGAACGCCCAGCAAAACTAATGGAATTGCAATAATTTATTAATTTTCGGTGCATACACGAAATTGCCCATTAGCGTTGGCGATCGAGTATTCCACAATTCAATTGCCTGTTTAGTAAATACTTGAGCCTTCTCCCTATATTGGTTAGAAACAAATACGAACGAGAATTTAAAGGAATTCTTTCGATATTTCTCCATTTCCGAGAAAGTGCCATTTTAGTCGAAATTTTATCTTGGGAACTAGTTGTACCGGTGCCGATTAATTCAAATTGCACTGTTGGGATTTTAACTGAACTTTGAAATTTTACCTTGCGAGAAAGGATTGTCGGTTGCTGTGCTAGCCAGTTAACTGCCAGTCTTCTTAAATTTCAAGACATCTTTGAACTCGATGCCTGATCACCATTGGAGTCTAAATGTCTTGGAATTTGTGAATAGGTAAGCGTAGATTCGGTCAAAACAAGCGGCTTGTATAGTGGCAGTGTTGAGGAATATTGTCTTAAAAAAAAACGTCTACTTGAATATTTATCTCGTAATTATATTTAAGTAAATTTAATTTTAAACATTTATTACTACCTTGTCAAAACTGTAGTCTTGCTAGTAGTATTTTTTAAACGCTCGTAGCGAAAAATTCCATCAGTTTCGCTGGTCTAAAATTTCGAATTGTTTCCGATTTCGACTTGTATATCATTCTGGAACAAACTCTTCGTTTGGAAGAAACTAAACAACTTGATACAAAGAAAGTAAACTTGCTAACGGTTTATTGAAACAAATGATAAATTACAATAAACTGTAGTAAAGAATCTTCAAAGCGAGATAATCAAGCTTCGTATCTAAATAAAACTTTAACTGGTTTAGGACAAATTGTCCCATTCCGAGTGAAACGCAAGATTTCGCTGAACCAAGCGCTTTGAGTCCTCGTTTTCATGCTTATCGCAATTTTGATCTTTATTCTAACTAGTCCTTCTTAAATCCTCTATCGTTGCATTACGGAAGATGTCCATTTTTGCAATTTCTGAGTGAAAACGAAAGTAGACTTGATTTTGAATCTACAAATACGTCGTCCAGCCTTTCTTAATGAACTTTTTAATTTTATCTTATTACCTAAATTGAGGTGTATTAATGCTTTTAGAGCTAAACTATTTTTATATTGCTCTGCTTAACTAGTAAGCGTTGCTAATTCAAATATAATTCTTGAGTATCATCTTGCAAAGTATTGTACGAAACATTTCAATTAACACTCTTAATTATTTAGAATTTTTCTTCAGTTGTAATGTTATGTATTTAATAAAATTGTTTCCATTTCATGAGTTTTTTACCACTTGGGAACTACAAACATCTGTATTTGCTGTTCATGAACTTTTATCGCTATAAAGTTAGCAATTTTCTATCGGTTGATTTCCTAAATTACTTACTGGACTGTAGTTTTAGTGAATTTGCATTTCTTGCAAATTTCTGCAAGGGATGCAGGAAAAATGTACCTTAAATTTTATGAATTTTGATTTAAACTTGATCTCTTGAATTTTTCTCCCAAAAAGATCATAAATTTCCTATATGTTTTTGTATATAATGTATAATTTTAATCTTTAGTGTTCTGTTTGATCTGATGACTCTACACGGCTTTTAACTTTAAAATTTGATTTGTAACCGATCCATTCTTGAAGTCAAGTTTATAAATGACTACATGTTGGATTTGTTGATGTGGCGTATTGTAAGACAAGCGCTGTCAGACAATTGTTTATTTTACTATTAGACTTCTGTGAATGTTAAGTGCTGTGTGCTTGCTATGATTTATTCTTTTTCCATGCATGTAGTACTGTGCGTTTCAAATTGGTGCGAAATGCCAAATTACCTTGTATTGATGCAAACGCTTCCGTAAATAAACTTGTTTCTATATCTGTAGTTCTTATTCTCTTTAATCCTTATTTGCTGTCTATTTGTAATCTGAACTCGTAGAAAGTGTTTTCTCCACATACTAAAATTTGCTGGCTTAATGCAAGAATACATATGGATACTCGTACTGGAACCCTTTAAGAGGAAGTTTTACGATTTTGAAATTGAAGTATTTAATTTTAATTCTTGAAAGGTTTTTGCGTTTGACAAAATTGAATTTAAACATTTACTTTAAATTCCGATTTTCCTAGTAAAAACGCATCTCCAGTTATTGCAGCATTTTGCAACTTCAGAAAGGTTAATTTCGTTTCGTTCATTTAACTTCGTTTTCCTGACAGGCAATACATTTGCTGCAAGGCCGTTGCATGTAAATGGAAGTCCAAGGAAACCATTAACATGTCCTTTAACTTGTAAATGTCACTTTTGGCTTTTTGAAAATTTCCAGATGAAATTCAGATGCTTTTTGAATCTTTCCTGTCAACTTGTTAAAGTAGCAAGTAAAAAGTCGGTCTTTTCTAATGAGTTGAGTTTCAATGTAATTTTGTTGCTGGAAACTTCTTTCGATGTTTTTTTTAAATAACTCTTTTGCAAATGCATACTTTTTATGGATAATTAAATTGAGCAGACTATATCAATTTTTTAAGTTGCCTGAAAATTTAGGGGAAAAAATAAATTGTCCCAATTGGCAAAGAGTTCCATGTTCTGCAACTTAAACATTTAACGAATATTATTTAGCAGCTGATGCCAAACGGCCGATTTTGTTAAGTGACGAAGTAAACGGGGATTGCCCCGCATAGAAGACATTACTACTATACCTTACTTGAAACAGTTTTGGAATGGTGAACATTGTGCATTATTGTCAAGTGTTTTATAAAAATAACGGTACTTATGTAGTCTTACTCAAAACATTTCGGTAGCGCACATTATTGAACAGTTCCTTCTGCTCTAACACATTGATTAAATGTGTAGAAGTTCCCAACCTGTGAGATGCGTCCCCTGCGGTTAGGCAAGTGTATTGTTAGTAATGGCAGCAAACATAAAATGAAAAAGTTACAACTTAATCCTTTGTTTTACAACTTCACGTGAAAACTGCATAGAGCTTATACTCGCGAAATATTAATGCAGATAAGTCTATTAATTCCATCCAACGAACTGTTTTTTCCCCCCAAGAAGCCGAAATATCGGTTTCTAAAATATACAAATTGAACCTTCTACTGATTCTTTATTCTTGACATTTTCTTAAAGCTTTCCTTTATTCTTTTACTTTTTAACCCTTTGCGGACAGGTTGCTGCATAGACAGTGCCATAAGTCGAATAAACACTATCGAGATGGAAAGCTCTCTAGCTTCGTATTAATATTCCTTTGGCTTGCTCCGATAGATCCCTTTCACATTGAAGCGGTCAGTTCTGGCTGATCGCGCATGCGCATGAAAAGCTTTATATAACCCGACCTGACTACCATGAAAGGGCGGGTAATTATCCCTCCAAAGCAATATTCGGCTGTTTTGGAAGAATTAAGCAAGGAAATGCCAGCTGAGGACGAATCGGATGCATCGTATCTCGACGGATAAGTACAGCAACTACGAAACCGATTCTGAGATTGATGCAGAGGACGGAGTTCGAAAGGAATATAGCGACTCAAACTTGAACACAAATATGTACGTCATCCATCCATTCGGGCTCTAAGTTCATTATACCATAAAAAGGAAAGTTGCATATAATTAATCTGTCTTCTAAATAATCTTTAATCTGGAAAATCTAGATGGGGTGCATGAAGTGCGTCCAACTGATTAGAGAGATCCACTGAAGTACTCTGTCCGCAGAGGGCAAAGAAATTAAATGCGATAGTAATGCAATACTACCTGCTTCTTTAACAATCTGATGTCAAATGTTCTGTTATAAACATTAGAAATTCTAAAATACAAAATTGACATTTTGTAAATTATTGTACTATTGTAAAAGTGGGAGAATTGCATTAGATCATTTTTTACACCTTTACGAAAATTTGAACCCATTGCCAATATATTTCTAAATCTTAACAATGTTTAATAATCTTAACAATGTTTCTCATATATGGCTTTGAAGTTATGAAAAAAATATCGCGTTATATTTCGCAGAAGCGCAGTAAGAATTATTTGCTCCAAATATTCATCCAGCTGGAGAATTGACTTTTGGAGTTAACGTGTCCACATGCACACGATCGATAGACAAACTTATCTTCACATTCGTATTTAACTGCAATTTTGACATATATCTGGCTTTGAAGTTATGAATTTTAAGCTCTTCACAGATTGTCTTAAATGTTACAGATGTCTGGAATTTCGGTGTAAAAATTTCATAGACCGGGTAGATCTAAAAGCGATGATTGATCAAAATCTGTAACTGTAATGTTTTGGTGATTAGGATATATTCTCTTTGTATACTTCGTATACGAAAAAGTAAATATGTACCTAAAAGTTTTAGCATGCTCAGTTCACGAGTTCAAAGAATTACAGCTAGACGAACGTCAGTGGTGGGCTTTTCTCAAGAACCAAATAACTTAGTTCGACGATACGCATTAATTAAAACTTCGATTTCGCAAAATCGATATCTTTGCGGGATATCATTAGTAAAACAAGTCGGATTGCAGCAGTAGCATCATTTCAGAAGTTTGAAACGGTCGCAAGGAGATACTACAGCCGTTTTCGATAATTCCTCCACGCTCCAAATTACCCCCGTTAATGTTCCTTCTGGGGTTATTACCGACGCATTAAACGGCAGTACGACAGCAATGACCGTTGCCGCTGCAAAAATGACGCGCTAATGCCCAAACTTTCAGTCTTGCCACACTTTGATTTATTCCGAAGACTTGCTAAATATCGGAATAACTGGATTTCGTAAAGATGGTCATAAAGTAAAACGCTCCATAACTCATTTGGGCGCTAATTAAGGCTTCCGTACACACACCGAATGCGTACACTTCATTTATCAAGAGTTAACGAGAGCCGAATTTTAGTGGTCCTTATCTCCCACGTGACTGCTAATGGGGCAGCTGATAGGATGAGATGGATTTCGGTGGGATCGGCTGATTGGCATATTAAAGGGGGAGATGAGAATTTGGAGAACCGTGAAAGGTGGCCGGTGAAAGATGCATGACATGTGAGCGGGACAAATCCCCCTTCGTTAGCGTTCCCTGGCGTATTGCAAGAGGATGTTAGAAGGTTATGGGCGACTGGAGATAAATTTACTTACCTCGGTGATGGATTATTTGTTGAGTACTTGAAGGAAAGAACAGATATGCCTGTTCTGTAAGACGTGTGAATAGAAAGTATAAGTTGCCTCTTTAAATAAGCACAAGTGAAATAATTTAACAAGACATATTAAAAATTAAGCTTTGCATTAAACAGAATGGCGCAGAAATACAGCTACTTTCAATAAAACGCAAAGAAAGATTTTAATTATACAATAAAGAAATTACAGAAGAACCAGAAGTAAACAATATCAATAATATACCTTATGCGCGCAACGCAGCAGCATCAAGTTATTGCATTAACAATATTACCTTCTTTTTCTTTATTGTACTTGTTAAAGAAGACTTTCTGAAGTTTTTCTTATTTAAGAAGAGGTTTTCCTACATTATTTCAATTAATGGATAAATTCAGGCCACAGATGGAATATTATTTGAATATTAAGTCATTCCCTTGACAGAAAATTTATCCATTTTAGAACTCCGATGGCGAGTGGCACTTTGAAAGAGTTCGCCATTCGAGTTCCCTTTCATTTTTTTCCATTTTATTTGTTTAATATTAATGTATTATAATTTTTATTGAAGCATGATTTTTATTGTTTGATTGTATCTTAAGTGGTTACTTGATTATAAACAATATTGTTAATGTAAAAACCTGCTGCGTTGCGCGCAAAAAGATATATTGTTATTGATACTGTTTACTTCTTCTGTAATTTGTTTATTGCATAATTAAAATATCGCTCCTATAAATTTTGGGCGAAATTGTAGAAAAAATTTATATCCGAATATCAATTTCATTAACTCTTTGAATATTGATGTTCTGAATAATGGTCATTATTCTTATAAATTTTCTTAAACTTACGCAATTAAAAAGTTTTATTATTTTTGAATAGTTGAGAAAGTTGTATTGCATTTACAGAAACTAGGTGTTAGTGATTGGGTAAAGTACTTTTTTTCACTAACCCGCTTTTAAACTTCCAAATTTTATAGAAAGTTCTTTTGTATAAAACAAAGTATATACGGTAATTATTCTTCATATTGCAAAAATGTTACAAAACAAATCTTCAAAAGGATATTTATAGGTAGGCTTGCCAGACGTCCCGGTTTGACCGGGACAGTCCCGGTTTTCAGACAAAATCCCTGTGTCCGGTTTACTTCACGTTCCGGTAAAAATTAAATTTGATTATAAATGACCAAAAAAGTGTAAAAATAATTAACTGTGAAGGATTATTTAGGAAAATTACTTTATCATTTATTTCACTGTACTGTATGAAAAGTGAACTATAGAAGAGTGATGGTCTGCTAATAAATAATATTGTCATCGTACCGTCTTGTCTCGCCAATCGTGACCATGCCTTCTGCTTGCCTGGGACATCAGCACCAGTTGAGAGAGTATTTTCTCTGATGAACAACGCATGGACTGATGATAGGGGTTTGATGAAGGAATCTACAGTTAAAGGCTTGATGACATGTAAAATTAATATCGGAATAGCTTGTGAAGATTTTTGCAACCCGATTAAAAACAAGAAAGACTTTCTAAAAAAAAGTCCCAGCCAATGAAAAGTACATGTAAATATTGTTCAAATTTTTATTCTTCATTCAAAGTGTTTCTTCTTACATGTTAATATTTATAAGTTACTTAAGTAAGAAATAAAATGTTTAAATTTTTATGCTTGTGTCATTATTACCCCTGGTTTAGGTTCCTAATCAGTAACCATTTATTCCTATCATTGAGAATAAACTACCCTCTGAAACACTCTAAAAACCCGCCAAGGGTGTGTACCCTTGAATACCCGCGACGCTGGGGGCATTCCGGTGTCCCGGTTGAACATTTCAGAAATCTGGCAAGCCTATTTATGACCATGAAATTTTAAAGATACCGTTAGACTAAAAAAACAATAATAAATTAGCAAAAAGGAAGGAAAGAAAATGATAAGATTTCCTCTTTTACTTTTCTGCTATGTTAATTAAGCATAAAGGTTTTCTAATTAGCTCTTTTTGTCACTTTTTGCAACGAAAGGAGATGAATGCATCATGGCATCAACTCGCATCATATGGACTTGATACTTTTAGGTCTCTGCAATTAAGAATCCAAGAGAGATATTTGTTGACGCCTACGCGTCCTTCCATTCGCCGCGGAGTTTCGCGCCATTTGAGGGTGTAGAGTTTAATAAACTTTGGCTGTCAACATTCGTGACCTTGGGGGTGCGAAGTTGACTGGAGTTCATTCTCATTCGGATCACCTAAGCGAACGGACCCTTGTGTCGTATTCCCCCTTGGGAATGAGAATCGTCTCTCTTTGAATGTTACAACTTAAATTTATTTAAATTGTGCCTTGATCATTCATGTTTTTGTTTATAATAAATTTATTTAATTAACAGTCCACTGCTCTTATTTACCCTCTGATCTATCCTTCAATATTAAAGCCTTTTTTTCTATTGGTATAACTTGGATGTCATTGTAAGGAAACAGGTGAGAGTTCACATCTTAGCGCTATTTAGACTTTATACTTTTAGGTCTCCGTAAGTAAGGAATCAAGAAATTAACCCTCTAAATCACTATTTAGATGCAATGTTCACAAACGTGTTCAAATACCAATCGAATCGTTATTTATATCCAAAACCTTAGTACTATTATAGTGTTGAATCATATTATAGTAATAAACACAGTAGCTTCGAAAAATAGCAATATTTAGCACAAAATAGACTTTCCTACCCGCGGAAATCATGGGATAAGCTGTGAGGGGGTTAATGCTTTCCTGTTATTGGTATAATTTCCGATGTCATTGTAACATCCATAATATATTTCCAGGGTAAGAAATTGCTACCAAGGGGGGAAAAATTAGAATTTTTTAGTTCAGAATTTCGAGAGGGTAGGCGTTAGTCATCAACTCGATTACTTGATTAAAAGAAATCACGGCGATTGGCAAACAAGCCTATTGTTATTCAAGGTGGAAAGTGCGAGTGTATGTGTTGCATTGTGAAGTAATAAAAGGCTGGAAATTAGTTTGATTATGTGCAAGATATTCGAGTTCACTCTTGAATGAATATATCGACTTTTATAATGAATAAATCTTTATTTTTACGCAATCTTCTATAAGAGACGCCCGATATATAGACATTAGGCCCGATAAATGTTTTAATGCCAAATACAAATGAACCTTAACAAGAATCGGTGATGCGAATCTTTCTTGCCTTTTCATTCTTCCCTTCTCTTATCACATAAGCTTTCTTGTAAATAAAAATTTTTACTTGAAAAACGTTCATGAAATTTCAAAGTAGGAAAATGAATGAAATCCAACTGAGTTTGTGAGACTAAAAATTTGAAAATTATAGATAGCCCCATTTTAAGTGTTTGATTCCAAAAGGATCTATTGGGGTCAGTAAAAACAGACGCAAGTGACATTTCAAAGGCAAATTCGAACATGAAAAAGCATCAAACACAAATCGCAAACCTCTTCAGTGATAAAGATTTGGAAATCATACATCATTCTTATGAAATATAAAGTTTAAAACAGGTCAATTATCAAACTCTTTCCAAAGCCTTAGGCAATAGACTTGTTTAGTGTTAGGATCGTATGCCAAATCTCATTTGTGTAGCTTTGAATTATCGTGTTTCCCATCAAGGATAGAAAGCCAGTGAACATTTCGACGGATATTTTTAGGAAATTTAATACATATCTACAATTTTACTGTTTAGATTATATACGAAATTTCATTCATCTGTCTTATTCCGCTTTTAAGTTATTGTACACAGATGGACAAACACAATTTTAAAAATGCCTTTCTGTGTGTTCCAGAGAGGTCTATCTTGGATATTCATGAAAATCTCAAGCTCGAGTTTTTGACAATTACAATTGTCTGTTGATTTGACGATTAGTTATAAAATATCTTCTATAAAAATCCTCGAAAATTTCTCATCTGGCTATATTTTCGAGACATTAAGAAAATGTTCAACAAAAATGTACTTGGGTACTTTAAAAGGTTTCAATTGAGGTTTCGGTTTTCATGCAACTTGCTTCATAAATTGAGAAAATTAGAAACAGAGGGATAATATTTATTAGTTAAATTAACTTTTATTCAATTTTTGAAACGAAGTGAATTATCATTGGATATTTACTTCTACTAGGTAATTTTATCCCTTTGTTATGAATTTTACCATACTTGAACCCTAAAGATAGCTATTTTTCTGAACTGATTAATTAAGTAGTCTATGGATCCTAAAATAGAAGCATCCTAATAGAATCCTAAAATAGAAGCTGTGAATCCTAAACTAGATGATAGCATGATTGAGAAGACAATTAAAATCCCTTACGCAAGTCACTAAAAGTTCAGTTTTGCCCAAATTGAAGTTGAATGTCTACTTGCTTCCACAAACGCTGGATCACTTACATAAATATAGCTCTCATTTTGCCTATTTGCTATACTCACATTCATGGAAACGAGACACACGATGCTATTTCTCAACAAATTTGCAGTAATATTCTTCCAGCCAGCCATAGCCCCGAGACTGGCAATTACACAACCTCTCAAATCTCCCATCTATACTCTAATACAGGGCCATAACAGCGAATGGGGAAGTGATCGTAGCGGCCTAATAATATCGGTATTTTCAATTTTCTGAATCGCTTAGCAGCCATTTGGCGTAATTATTCGTAGCTTAAGGGTCTCGTCTTCCGAATTCAAGGATAATTAGTAGTCAGGGATCGCCCGTTTCTAATCACTCTGTATGTCGTTTCATTAGCCTACCTCCTTCAGCTAATCCCGTTTTACCTTGGAAGAGCCACTCGAATTTCTCATTGACCGAAACGGATGAGAGGTCTCGACTGTGGGAAGTGGGACCAATCGGCCATATTGGACCACGATGGCAGGTAAGCTCCGGAAGTTTTGGAGGATTACTACTGATGGATTTGAGGTGTGTGCCAGAAAATGCAAATATTCCAAGTCTGTGGTGCATAGATTTATGGTGCCTGATAATTTGAAGAAGCGTAGAGGAAATAAATTTGATGAAACAGTTTATAAAGAACACACTTATTTGTGTACAAAAAGTCGAATTTATTAAAAACGATTTTTTAATTTTTAATTGTTTATTATAATGCATATAATGGAATCTTGAAATTATTTTTCCTCAATTCCATTACCAGGTAGCGTCACTTGCATGGAAACAAATTAAATTAATTGATTAACTAATAATTAAGCTCCTAAATTTCTAAAAAGTGTATTGACACTAAGTACACACAAGTAGATAAAATTTCAAAACCCTAGCGCATAAGAAAGGGAATGAAAAATCTATTAAATTCTATGTTTACAAACATGAAACAAGCCATGTTAAATTAAACAGTTTACAAACGATAGATTTGATATTTTCCAATAACAGTGCAAAATGATACGATTTATCATTTTAGTCTGATATTGTTGGTATCTGTTAGGGTCCGAAATTTTTTTTCCTTCAATACCGATTGGTTAAAATTAAAGTACTCCCATTCAGAAAATTGTAGCGAAAAAAAGCAATAGGCACGGAAAAGTTAATTGGTAAACATTTCGAATTATCGGAAAAGGAATGATCGAATGAATGTTTCAAGAAGGAATAATCGGGGAAGAGAGGCAGATAGTCCCTAGTATAAAGATAATTCAATCGTGGCAGCGTAATGGTTCAACATAGATGCATAGCTTATTAATTACCAATTGTGAGTGGTACAGGAATGTGTCAGATATTAACATTTGTCCTGAAAACAGAATTCCTCATTTAATTTATGCATATAAAATTTTCCAAGATGATAAGATAATGAATATTTTTTTCTTCGGAATATATAGTTTCTTATTTCCCTGTGTTCTGAAATGCATACCATAAAGATCTGGCGCTCTTATGATCACCATTATATTTAAAATAATTGGTAAAACCAGAAGACCACTCTCCCAACCTCAACTACTAGATCTATTTCGACAATCTTTATTTCATATGAATGCTTATGACGTCTATATATGTCTTTATTGGTCGCCTGCCGCCATCAATTTTCGAGAGAAATCGAAAAAACACACTCCATTCTCTACGGGGGAAAAAACCTTGACAGAGTACCCTAACCCCAACGACTGGACGATTTCGGCAATTTTCATTTCATATTAAATTCATAAATGATTGCCTGCCACCCACCAACCTCCATTTTTGAGATTAACAGCAAAAGAAAATTTTCAGTTTCTCAGCTTCTACAACAGCCAATTAGCCACTATATTTCGCTAAGTTGCAAGTATATCAACAACCCATTAATAACACGAGCTAGTTTTTCTTTAAAACTTAAAACCTTATTAGTCTTTATGTACATGTCATTTTTTTTGTTTTTGCAATATTAAACAAAAAAAATGACGGGATGCTGTCTTTTTCAAACAGACGCTGATGTTAAAGGCGTTGGACTACTTTACTCGCGTGACTCTTTTCCGATTTTAAAATTTTTTTTGTAACTTCTGATGTTACCCTTTATCTCTAAAATAAGACATTAGCTATGTTTCTAACATATGTAGTTACCGAGATATAGAGAATCTCCAAGTTTTGTAGCGTTTTGGCATCTGAATCAAATTCCTTCCTGAGATCCCAATGGAACGTACTCCTATGTTAAAATTGTTTTTTTCAGCGTTGTGATTTATTTTTTACTTTTACCACCCTACTGACAGGTTTATTTATAAATTGACACAAATTACTGTTTCAATTACTGACCCTTACTGTTTCAATTAGTAGAAAGCTTGGAATTATTCTACAGATGGCTTATTGAAATTCGATATGGACTAAAAGCAGGCGACGAAGAAAAATTAAGGGTTTTAAAGTAGATTTTCTTTTGTTGAACCATTCAACATTAGAAGTCGTAAATAATTCAGAAAAGGCAGCTTGATTTGATTAATTTTTGAAAACTTATCAAGCGAAGCTAATCTTAATTTTTTTTGTCTTTATTTTCTCTAATATGTACGAAATTATAATTACAAAAAATTTTCAAGCACGACAGATTAACGACATCGACTGTAACATATAATGTAATGTTAACAGATTACAGATCAAAGATGTCTCTGAAAACTTTCTTTGAAATAAAATACATTTCCTGTTTTTATGTTTAGCCCAGTCATTAGGTAGTTTTTTAAAACAAATTCTGATGGAGTCGGAATTTTTTTGCTCCTATATGTTTTTTGGGGTGCTGATTACGAATCTGAGGTTTCCCACCAAATATTTTTGTTGGAATTTTAGTTATAGCCAAAAAACATGAAAAAAATGGACTTCCCCCCAGTTTTTTGCTTATAACTAAAAAACTAGCAACTTTTTATATTATCATCATACATCAAAATAATCAGCACAAAATTCCCTACAGTTTATGTCCATACTATTTTTTCGTTACGCTTACCGTTTAGGCGCTATAGTTGATTGAAGTCTGGCAAAAGTTTGACTTGCCTGCTAGGCAAGGCTACTACGGCTTGACAATAACAAATCTTCCAATTTGAATGCACTAAAATTTACTATCTTACTATTAATACAATTTACTTTTTTAATACACTTTTTCTACCGTAATGTTACTTGTGCAAATAAATTTTTCATCTGTTATATTAAACATAAAAGTAATTTAGTCCCGAGCAACGCCGGGCATAAGTACTAGTTATGAATAAAATTGCTTGTTTACTTCTAAAAAGGCTGATATTGATGGAAATTTAGAACTACTTTCACAATAAATGTTATTTACGAACAACTAAAAGTAGTTAGTGTAGTTTTTAATTAAACTTTATTAATTTCTATTAATTAATTTGAATAACTTGGTATCTAGTAACCAAGAAAAAAATGACATGAAAAAAAAGATAACATTCTAAACTTTACAAGTCATAATAACAACACAACCTGCAATCATAAATTTGATCTAAGTATCTACATACATTACACAGTCTCTTCACTTTATCTTACTCGCTTTGAAGCTTATGGTCCAATATCTTTAGGAAGATTATCTGTGCCTTCCTCGACGTGCAAAGATAAATACACCTCAACTAAATGATCGGCCAGTATTGGTTCATTCTCATCACTATTAATTTCTTGAATCTTCCTGTCATCGAAATTGTCCCAACAATGAAGACACAGCACTGAACAAAACAGTCTGTCCTTCCTACAGCTGCAATTTCCCTTACATCCCTTCTTGCACTTGCAGGATATCTTGCGCAGGATAGAGTCAGGTGCTGGGGGCTTCCGAGTTTTGACAGGTTGGAACCCACTGATTGTTCTTTCCCAACCCCAGTCTTCAGGTCTCTTTTTATTGCCAAGTCAGTGTTGGATCTGATGGTAAACTCTTGGGAAATGTTGGTGGGCAGCTGCTTCGGTTGGAGGAACCGAAGCCCTGTTGCTACTCTTGTTAAATGAATATTTCATGTAACATTTGTAACGAACATTATTCAAGGATGGTGTATCCGAGGCAGATATTTGGTTGCCTTACAATGCCACAAGAAAGCGGCTCCCTGCATCCAGAACAGCTTCATGGGTTATATCTGGGTTTTCTTAAAAATTTCAATTACTTTGAGGAGATCATGATTGTTTTTCAAAGTCTGCACAAATTTCATCTTACCATAATTAAATAGAGCTGACGTGGTGTCACATCCGCTCATGGCATGTATGAATAAAATATTATCAGCGATTGTTTTTTCTAAAGCAATGTGAGGAGAAAGTATCTTTTCAGCTATTTTCTCTTTTCCTGGTTTTAGGAAATAAAAGTTGTCAAAGGTGAAAATGCCTATTAAGATGACGAAAAGATCGATATCTTCACCTATGACTAAAAGTGATTAAATGCCATAATTTTAGGATGAGTTATAATATTTCTTTGAACACGTTAGAATAAGATTAAGATTATATTACAGACAAATTACTCAATTAACATCCCCTGATGTTAAGTATTGAGTAATAATTAGCATCAGTGGATGATTGATTGATGCACTAGTGACTCATATATTGAAGCAATGCTACATCTACTTCAGGGTGATAATTATTGAGCTATATGAAAAAAAAACTTGTTAACTAAATCTCGCCAACGGTTCAAAAGTTAAAACTTGACGGTTGAATGCAGGGCATGTTGGGATTTTTTTTAGCATGCGCACTCTTATTGTTGCTGTTCATTTTTCGTTGAAAATGTCGAAATACAACGTTTCTGAACGTATATCGATCACCAAGGCCTACTATTCGAGCAATAACATCCCAATTAGAAGCCTCAAAGAAAAGTTGAGGATAAGTTGTAGACACGCGGTCCAAGTGTTATAACAATAAAAAATGTGATTGAAAAGTTCGAGAACTGGTAGTATCGATGTCTCGACACTTCAGCGATTTTTGCAGAATTTTGCTCTTCGTCTGCGCCCCGTCATAGCCATTGATGGCAATCATATCTAACATGTCATAAACTAAATCCGAATATCTGTAGTTACTTTTAAAATTTGAATAAAATTTTTTAACTCGGTAGTTTTTGGAAATTTTATTTCTTATTTCATATAGCTTAATAATTATCACCCTGTATAATTGAGCTGTTATCCGATGACAATGGAAACAGCTGAGCCGGATGTTCTTTATAAAATTTTTTTCATTCCATCAGCGTGAGGACGTTTGAACCCAATGGATTCGACAAACACCATGTCCCCTTATACGGCACATCTTTGGTGGAATATGATTAAGAACATCTGACCATTTAGTACTTATTTACCAATAGATCTTCGCTGTAATAGATACTCGTGTTTTATAAGAGGAAAAAAGGAAATCAGTTTCTGTAGGATATTTTGTTTCAGCCAAACCTTTTACCTATGTGTTGCAAAATGCAACCATAACAGAACTGTTTGCGGTTCAGCAACCCACCAGACGGCACCACCTATCAGAGGCACTACTGGTGAACGGACGCGTCCAAACGGCGCTTGTGCACAATTTAACCTATTACGAATCTCGTATAAGAAGATGCATCATGTTATCGGCGACGCCGCTGTCAACTACCTCACACTATTATTTATGCCTTAGCCGAGAACATGACAACAAGATAAAGAGATAATTATCTTTGTCTCTGTTTTAAAAAACGTCCGATTTTTAATAGCATATTCCGCAGCTTCCCATCCGCGTTCTGAAGGTTGCCCACTCTGGGAAGTTTCTACCCAGATAGTACGTAAGTTTGCAGCAAGTTTGATTTTGACTTGTCATGGCAAAATTTGACGCATCAAACTTGAATCGAACTTGTAGCAAGTTCGATGTGACAAATAGCGCCACCTCCTTTGCAAATCAAACTTGCTGCAATATTGCAAAACAAGCTTCCTGCAAAGATAGCACAATAAAGAGATAATTATCTTTGTCTCTGTTTTAAAAAACGTCCGATTTTTAATAGCATCTCCTAGACCGTAATTCTTTTTTATTAATTCAATAAATCAATGATCATGTGTGAAAAAAATAACTTTTTTATAAAAAAAAATTTTGAAACATTTTCCATCTTTTTACTAAATATATCACTCTCACTTTAAAGAAAACTATATCGCCTTTTTCTTAATGTTGAAATTTTAACGTTTATAAACAAAATTAAATCTAAAAAACAGTCAGTGTTTGTTGAACAATAATAACTAGACATTTTGTCCCATTTTAAAGTAATTACTTTTGAACTCTAATTTCATAATTTATTCTACTAGCAAAACGTAGTTATTAGCGAAAATCGCTCTCTTTCACTTCAAATCATATTCTCAACTCAAAAAATTAATGAAATCCAGAAAATAGTTAAAAATAAATCGTATACGAATTGAATCGAACGATGTATCTTCTATCTTCGAAATCTATCTTCTCCTCTCTGAGTTCAACTGGCTCAATGGTTAGCGTCTCCGCTTCGGAACCGGGAGGTCGTGAGTTCTATCCCGGGTTGTGTTTCGTACTCTGTTTTTGCTATAATTTGCAATAAGTTTACGGCAAGCTTGCTGCAAGTTCGTTTCATGGTGACTTCGGAGCTTTCGTTAACTTGCTGCAAGCTTGCACCCTTGTCATGACAAATTTTGGCAAGCTTGCTGCAAACTAAAATTGCTATCTGGGTAATTGAAGCTAAAACTGTTGCACTGAATACGTGCAACTCGGACGACAAAAACCTTTTCGGTCGATGTCGCCACAGTAGCGGCATTCGCAAGTCGTCGTAGAAGTGGTTTTTTTTTGTTTTAGACCCATACCGACCAGCCTACCGTTAAACAAAAAAAATCGACTTCTACGACGACTTGCGAATGCCGCCACCGCAAAGAGTTAATAATACAGGGCAGAAAGATCTTCCGCTGTTTCGCGGCAATTTAATTTTCCTTTATTGTAGAGGGATGCTTTCTAATCTATCGAGCATTAAAAACTGTCTCCTTAATATGTTAACACTCATCAACCAATTTGATTACTTAAGACAATTACTTAATATAACTAAATTAAACTAAACTTTAAAACCCATCAGCTGTCTTTTTAACTACGTTGTCCGAAATAGTCTAAATCGTATTCCTTTCCCATGATTTTGATCTAATATACTGGTCAGTCACTTCTGATTTTCAAGCATAAATTTGCCGTTGGAACGGGCAGACAAAAATGAAATCCTTAAATTAGCGAAAATTTTAATCAGTATCTGCATGAATTTACCTCAGTGGCATTCTGTAAGTTTTTTCGTTAGGTTTTAGTTATATATTGTAATACTATTAAAATATTTAAGTAAATCAGCATGAAATTTAAAAGCTTCACAGAATACTTTCCCCCACAAGGCAAATCAATCATTCATGAAATTAAGACAAACTTTGTGATCCATAATTTCCATATCAAAACTAAATCCATTATGCTTAGATACTGAAAAATGATATTCAATCGAAAATGCCAGTGTTATATACAAAATATCGCAGTAATCTCCAAACTTCATAGAGCGTTTCTATTACTTTCAGATAATGACGTCGAAAGACGATTAATACTTGAGAGTTTAGTGCAACCGCGTATTTCTTCCCAATGCTTGTTCAGTCTCGCACAAATCATAAGAATTCATTCATAAGAGCAGATCTGCCTCAACACTTCCTTTCTTCAGAATTTAAATTAAAGTTAAATAATCGCCTATCCTACTATGTCCAGATAAGGAGACGAAGTCGGAGAAAGAGTTACATTGTGCATGAGTTACTCTTTCCAGTGTATCTTCCTAATGCTCGTTCAGCCTGACACGCCATGCAGAAACACAGAATTAATCTCCAAACTTCATAGAACGTTTCTATTACTTTCAAGTAATGACGTCGAAAGACGATTAATATTTGAGAGTTTAGTGCAACCGCGTATTTCTTCCCAATGCTTGTTCAGACTCGCACAAATCATAAGAATTCATTCATAAGAGCAGATCTGTCTCAACACTTCCTTTCTTCTTATCGCCATTGACTGTGTAAAAGGTCATGTATTAAAAATTCCATTTGGTTGAAATTCACTAACAGGTAACCCTTCATATCGCCAACGGATCCAAAGGCGCCAATCCAAAAAATAAAACAAAATGGCTCCTAAGTTATACGATAAGGTAAATAGAATAAACACAACCTACGAAAGTTAAAAAAATCTATGAATTCTCTGGGTGAAAATAATTATGATTTAGCTTTAAGCAGATGATAATTAATTATGACTCTTCATTGCATTGTTTACCTTAGCAACCATCTTACTTTTTGGCAACCAGCAAAATTTCAAACAAACTAAATTTTTTATTTACGATCTTTTGTATTTTCAGTTACGATAAAGTAACTGAACTTTTACTTGTAACTAATGGAATTTCCACGTCAAAACGCTCCTGATACAAATCATAATATCAATCGTGGTTCCTTTTCCTGAGAAACATTCGAGCACTGTCCGATTAAAAACTGAGTGAATTTTAAGTCTTACTTTATGTAGATTCCCAAGAAGAGGGATTCTCAAAAGTTATAGGAATTTTTGCTTATAAACCTAGCTTCCAATATAATATTTGTGTGTATTTATACAATTCTTTTATCACGAAATGTGGCAAAAATAGACGAAATCAACTGTTAAATAATTTGACAAACAATTCTGTAAAAGATTGCATTAGAAATGTTGTTTTCTGTTACTAGAAAAGATCTACATTCCTTATAGAAAATTTTTAATGTGAAGGGAAATAGATTATGAGCAACAAAAGCAAACATTCTTTACACACGGAACAAACACAATGTAGAATAGGCCGGTAAAGTTCAAAAAACGCTAAGGTGCACGTTACCTAGTTAATCTGCAGATTACCTGATTTGTTCCATTAAAGGTTGTAATCATTTGGGGTAATAAGAGTTTTTCGCACTTTATCTGGATAATATGCACATCAACGCATTCTCAATCGTTAAAGTGCAAATGCTTGTTTCTCTATTTTCCTTTCTCCATCCTCTGGCAAAAATTTTTATCGCCAGCGTTTTGTTTGGGAATCTTTTTCTGATGATTTTCATCGACTACTAGAATACTTATTAAACTTCTGTTTCAAATTTATATCTGCCTGTTAGCGCATAAATTTGTGTCACGACCTGTTAATTAAATCAGGCTTTTCAATTAGTAGTTCCTTGAGCACTGCTCATAAAAATTAGTGTAAATTTTAATATAAATATGAAACAATAAATAAAGAAGCATATTATTATAATGAGTTTTTATTAGAAAAGAACATCAGAAAAGTAAAGTACAAGTCAAAGAAGGTTGTTGAATTATGCACAGAGAAATGGTTTGATAAATCATAAAATCCCTCCGAAAACCCATATTAAGCTGGAAGTTGCCCTCGAGGAAAACCGGCAGAGAATCCCACAGGAATGATTGGACAATTTGATATTGCTCTTGATCCACAGCTGTCAGTGTGTTATGGCAGTCTTTGGTGACTGTGTACCCTTCTGAACAACCAATATGTAGCACCTATCGTCGGGTTTGACATACTTCTGTTCATATTCACCATTATGTCGCTTTCTTCTCAATCACAATAATAGAATTTCCGTCTAATTTGCTTAAGAGCCAGTTTTTTTAAAGTCAGGCAAATCGGGCAGTCTTGGATAGTTGACATTTGTGATTTCGTTGAAATTTTCAGGATATGTTCTTCATGTAAAACTATTAGGCGCGTGGTTTTTATTTTTGCAAAAAAAAATTGTCCTTTACTTTGAGGGTCCAAAATTGAAGATCGTCCATTATTTTAAGAAAAACATACCATTTTACAAAAGGCAATACTTTTTGTGTCAAGAGTGAACAATGGAATTGGTAATTATTTTGTGTTCTTCTACTTCCACACTGACTGTTAGGTCATAAAGACTTATGGTTGACTTTTGGCACCAAGGCCAGAGGTCATTGAAAATTCGACGAAAAAGGGCATTTTTCTGAAACTTTGATCGTCAAAATCTTCTTTTGCCAACAGTTAACCACAAAGGTATATATTTCGGAGAATACATACTAATGAGAAATACCGAAAAAGAGCAAGACATGTGTGATTAACTTTTGGAGTACAGAAATATTTGAGCTTGAAATTGCGAAAAACACAAAATTGCATGATTTTAGAGGTCGTTCACTGCTTGCGCCAACAGTGACCAGGTATGAAATTAGCTGGAAAAGAAGCCTTAAGTATAGCAGAAACGAAATCAATTCACAGATCTATGGTAACTTTTTCAAGTTTTATATAATGAGGCTCTATACTTTGTGCTAAACATGTGTTTTGTGGCATTTGTTAAAAAACATCGATTGCTTTTATTTCAATTTTATTTTCAATTTATTACTATTTTATGTAAAAATATTACATTAAAATTTATTTAACTAACTGAATTGCTCTCTGAACATAATAAACAATTAGAACAAATTGAAAACTGAGTTCTGCAAATACTCAACGAATGCCAAGAAGTCCTTATTTCCATATTTCCAAACGATTCTTCTTGTAGCATTTATAAGCAATAATTATTTGATCAATGTGCATAGTAAATGGGTTATTTCCATATAGTTGTATTATTCTCCGAAATATATTATTCCCGAAATATATATTAGTATGTATTCTCCGAAATATATACCTTTGTGGTTAACTGTTGGCAAAAGAAGATTTTTTGACGGTCAAAGTTTCAGAAAAATTACTTTTTTCGTCGAACTTTGAATGACCTTTGGCCTTGGTGCCAAAAGTAAACCATAAGTCTTTATGTCCTAACAGTCAGTGTGGAAGTAGAAGAACACAAAATAATTACCAATTCCATTGTTCTCTCTTGGCACAAAAAGTATTGCCTTTTGTAAAATGGTATGTTTTTCTTAAAATAATGGACGATCTTCAATTTTGGAACCTCAAAGTATAGGACAATTTTTTTTGCAAAAATAAAAAACACCTGTCTAATAGTTTTACATGAAGAACAAACATATCCTGAAAATTTCAACAAAATCAAAAATGTCAACTATCCAAGCCTGCCTGATTCCTAAAAAACTGGCTCGTAATCAAGCTTCTTCTGTTTCAAACTTTCTTCAATTTGTCGTTTGCTTCTCTGTTGTCCCTGTTTTATATAAAAAGATCAAATGATTCGTTTTTACCGCTTCACCCTAATTTTTGTGAGCAGTGTAAACCAAAACACTTTCCTCGCCTGACAATAAGAATCATAAAGAACACTATACTATTTTCGATGATTTAATAACAAACACAATATAATAATATAATTGAAATAACTAGCCAAAAAAGGTTTTCGACTGCGTCAACGCACAACTACGAATGGAATGAATTCAAAAGTGGGAAGTTTTTAGAGCCTCAAGCAAGGAATAAAAAATGTTGCCCCTTTATTTAAAGGGGAGATTAAGAACAAACAGCTGTAGTGATTTTAAATTAAATCGGGAATTCTGGTTTAGTTCGCGGAGTTAAGCCCCCGCGCCCCCCCCCCCCCCCCTTGGATTCGCCACTATTGTCCAAAGATAATAGAAATATAACTGTCTTCATGTGGCCAAGAAACATCAGCCAAAAATGGCGACAGCAAACAAGTTCAGAATTCGTTCAACAAAACATATTCCATTCGTTGTTAAGTTAAACCAGTTGTTGCGCGCATTTGTCTCGTCTTTTAATGACACCAGGGAGCTTCGCTTTGAAGAAATAAACTACCTGTTCTCTGGCGCCCTTAAATATTGATGTCATCTCCCACGGTTTGCTCATGGTCGTTTCGACTCTCCCGGATGAGCAAGTGAATCCACCCACGTTGGGAATTTTCAGAAAGGTGCAACTCCTGTCCGCACCTTGATCGGATTACATGTTTCATTTTTAAATATGTAACACTGAGAAGAAATGAAATTACTCGCAGGCACACACATGGGAATTATTGATCGCCAAAGGTCGATAAGTTAATTCTGAGACAAATCCTGGCAATATTAATGATTGCCAAACGAGAAGCGGGACACTTTCCATTTATCAGAGAGGCTGCTAAAAATATTCTGACGCATCCGATTTTTCAAGGATTTTCTGTTGCGAACTTTCTCTGTATACTTTATTTATCGGGGACTTCATTAAGTCAACATAAGGGATTATTAATAACTCGGTATTATGTCAGACAGCATGTGCTATTCATTTTTGAATAAGTCTGGAGAAAAGCCATGAAGAGTGCATATGCTTTGAAATTTCGTAAGTTTATGAGTTATGGACAGGATAATTTTTCATACAAGTGCAGATTTTAATTTTATTTATGGATAAATTATGAAGTGCGCAGCTTTAAATATTTTTTAACAAAACAGTAGCTTGATTTTTTTTTTGCGACTAGGGTTTAAAAATATTTTTTTATCTGTTAATAACTAGTAATTTTTTATGTTCAAATAGTTTATCAGCTTTTCAAAGAAATTATTGGAAATTATTTTTGTTGGTTAGAAACAGGTCAGTGATTGCTTTTCCTATAGAATCTAGAGGATAGTAAGCAGAATATTATCTCTGCTATGTTTGGTTCTGCTAAAGTTTTGTTGAAAGTTAATAAAATAATCAAAGATTTGTCATAAACATCGAAATTTAACTAATCCAAAACATTTTGATATTTTAATTTCCTTACTTGTTCACAATCGTCTAAATTGTGTTCTTCTCTTAAAATCAATAAATGAAGCAAATACCTTGCGAAATTTCAATTTCAAAATTTCAAAAAGTACTTTAGGAATCAACTCCAGCATTAATCACAATAATTAAGTGTTAATAAATAAATCAAAATTGCAAAATTCCTTGTTATTCTCTCAGTCTCTCCACACTTAAGAATTATAAATTCAACGGGTTATCACAAATTCAGTATTTCCACTCCTAGCATGAAATATATAATCAACTTTACAAATAAGTAATAATGTAGGGTAATTCTTAAATCTTGGGGCAAACCTTAAGAGTAAATCAGGCGTACAAAAACATGTCATTTTTCCAAAAGAACATGGGGTCGCTACAGGTGACTCTTGGACACTGAATTAAGGAAAAGAAAAGGATATACTAGAAAAAACTTTCAACACAGGATTAATGTAAAACAAATTTAAATTAGCACAACAACATTATTGCATGTTTAACAACATGGGAAGTGTGTAGCGCTTCAGCAAGTCCTTTGGACACTTAAAGTACTCCAAAGTTTTGCTATTTCCCCTTCAGTCGGAATTAAGAAATAATTGAGTTAGAATTTTTTTCCTTTGGAGTACTGTGTACTACTGCAGAGATTAAAGCATAAATGAAATTTCAAGCCTCTAGATGAAAAATTAAAGAAGTTACCCCATGTCCGGCATCCGGACAAAACCGGATAGTTGAAATAAAAAAAGACACAAAATCACACAAATTTCACTTTAAAATGGTTGTCAAAGTGTAATAAAATATTGTAGAAGCCTTTTAAATGGTGAAAAAAGGATTAAAAACAAGAAATTATTTGAAAAACAAAATTCACCATCGAGCTCCATTTTAGGAAGAACGATGATTTTCAAAATTTTTCTTCAAAAAACTAAAAAAATGAAATGATTCCATGCCCGAAAAGAAAAATTCTTGCAACGATCATATTCATAAGAAAATCGAGAATCAAATAAAAAAAACAGCATGTAGTTTCGTCAATTATTGAATTAATATGAGCAGTTCAAATTTGATGTCCGGTATACCGGACACCAGGTCTGAAGGGGTTATTCTGCGTCCTACTTCCCATTCTATCTGTCATGCTGTTTTGATTGTAATGGTGCTAAATATGCAACTGTGTTGTTGTACTTTTGTGAATTTCTAATTCATTATACTAGTTTGCATGTAGCTCTCGTCTCTACCACATAAATAACTTCACAAAGCTCTATTTTCTGAAATGCTTTACAAAATAATCCTTAACTGCTCATTAAAGTGTACTATAACTGGTATTAAAGAATTTTCAGAAGTTTTGATTTGGAATCGAATTTTATAGCAAATCGTCAAATGTTTTTATGAGAGCCGTTATGTTGCTGTATTGTACCGGTAGACTCGAAAACTCAAAAGATGTTTCCAGCAAGAGCGTTAATTGATTTTTCTGTAGTTATAAGGCAATTTTTTCAACGTTAGAAGAAAGAAGCTGTAAAAAAGTTTCACATAAATTAAGAATAGGCGCTCTTTGGATAAAAATCATAATAAGTATTCAAAAATATATGCTAGATAATTGGAGAATATCTGTGTATAGTAATGTTAGCCTTATTATAAGGTCATGAAGGAATGAGATGGGTAGCCTTTAATAGAAAATAACTTACTTGTAAAATGAATCATTAACATAGTTTCCAACATTGTTTGCATCTTTTCCCAATTTCTTACGGAGTGTTTCAATTCCTCCTGTCAATAAATATTTCGTCATGGACTCAAATATTCATTTATTGCAATTTTTTCTGCGTCGAAGAAATACTATAGGCCTTGTTTAATAAATCATTCCACAAAGATATTACGTAGTTTATCACTGAAAAAAATTGCTATATATTCTAGAAAATGAGTTCATTGATTTCAATGGGCAGATTTTCCGTTAAAGTCCTTGCGACAGAAAGAAAAAAAGGGATTCACTCCTCCATATCTCCATCAGTAATATCGTGGAAATAATATAGCATTTTAAATAACATTATTTGCCTGCATATTAAAAACGAATTTATAAAAGATTGGAGATGAAAAAAAAGACAGGCAATTATCTCAAGTTTACAAAAATTATAAAATTTTTGATAAAAAAATGTCAATTTAGTGGACTTGTATGATTTAAACTGACAAAAATTTATTTCATAAATTTTCTTTCTCATGAATTTGATATAGGCTATCCAGTAGTGTGTATCAAACTTAATTGCAAAAATTACTCACAGAAAAAGAAAATCAGTTCAAAACGTTTCCCAAAAGTCCTTTTTCCATATGGCATAATCTTGAACTTGTTGCATGAAACATTTGTCTCTTCTAATTTCAACACAAGGAGCTGTCCTTTTAAAAGTAAATTCTCAGTCCTACTAAAATATTGATATATTTTCCCATGGAACTCTCCTGGTGGCAACAAGTATCATAGTTGAGCAAATAAATCCATCTATGGTTCCAAGAACTAATATAATTTCAAGTTCACAACCTGATCAGCTTACATGCTTCATTTTTAAGTAACTAACACTCTAAAGAAACAAAGTTGCTCCCCGACATAAATTTGGGGATTATTAATCGCCAAAGGTCGATAAGTTAATTCTGAGACAAATCCTGGCAATATTAATGATTGCCAAACGAGAAGCGAGACACTTTCCATTTATCAGCAAGAGGCTACGCAAAATATTCTGACGCATCCGATTTTTCTAAGGATTTTGTGTTGCGAACTTACGCTGGCATGACTGTAACCTTTATTTATCGGGAACTTCATTTAGGCAACACAAGGGGTTATTAATAACCTTGCATTATGTCAGAGAGTATTTGAAATTCATTTTTTGAAAAGTCTGGCGAATAAATATATGAAACCGTGAGACTGCTCTGAATTTTCCTAAGTCTTTGAGTTATGTATGAGCGAGCAGAATTTTTCAAACGCGTGCAGATTTTGATTATTGCTGTCAATAAATTATGAGGTGTGTAGGTTTAAATAATTCTTATGGAAAATATTAATATGCTTTGCTGCATCTTGTCTGGAGCTTAAAAAATAATTCTTTCGACGTAATTAATATTTTTTTCGAGTAGTAGTCTAATTTTTTGAGGCGTTAATGGATTTTCTGCTTGTTTATTAAAAACAGCTCAATGATTGCTTTTCCTATAGAATCAAGAAGATTTCAGCAGAACGTAGTATCGAACTAGGGAAAGGTCGTTCAACTTAAGTATCGAACAAGAAAAAACTTAATGTAGTAAAAGTAAAAATATTAAAGTTGTAAAAATTAAATACAAGAAGTTATATATAATTAATATTTAAGTCAGTTTAATTCTGAATATAGTCTACTTTTTTAGTTTTAATTATTCGAAACTTGATTAGATTTTCTTACCATGTATACAATTGAAATAAAATATTTTTTTCAGAATAAATAATTTGAGTATATGATGAATACTCATGAACATCTGGACATAAAATATGTTCAACTGATGAGATACGTTAGTCAGTTGCTGATTAATGGCAGGAAATACATGCTAGATTTTAAAAATGAAATGAATTCATGCTAGATACATCGCCGTAACCCTATTTGGAATTTCAAAGAGTTACGTTTGATCACCTTAAAATTAAAGAACACTTTATTATTTTTATTTTCTTCGACGCTTTTAAACATTATTTCTTGAAAATTCCATTTACTAGTATGTGGTCATCTATAGATATTTAGTTTCTTGCGATTGCAGTTATGTAAAGTGAGCCCTCAAAGTAAATTCATTCGAGAAACAGAAAATATGTATGTATTCTGCATGAAAGCTTATCAAAGTTATACATGCTATGTTTGCAAAAGTGGATATAAAGGAAAATATTATTTTAACTTGCATCTATAATGTTTTTGAATACCAGATCAAGCAAAATATGTGATTTGTTTGCTGTATTTCCGCATGTATGTGTATATCTGCTTGTATATTAAGAACTCGTGGGATAAATTTCTTACAATTTCTGTCTAACAATACAAAAGTACTATAGAGTTGTACTATAATTTTACGTTGCACACTTTTTAGCATATTGGGTGTCACGCGTGCACAGATATCAGAATTACGTCCTCGAAGGTCCTGCAGTGTTGGGGCTAAGGTCATATATACATAACCTGTAGCGATACCTCAAACAGTATATGTCCATTGTGATCATTTTTGTCCGAAATTAAACCTTTTCTCCTTCCGACCACGTTTCGGTAATTTCGAACGAACAAATGTGCGTTTGTAGAGTTTTATTCTTAGAATTATTTAAGAAAATCCTTCAGTGTGTGTACGGTGAAAACAGTCCAACAAAAAGAATAATGGAGAAAGACGTTTTATTCACGAATATTCCGGAAACGCGAAGTACAGGTAACAGGAAAAAGAACACTTGCACCAACTACCAAGACAAACAGACAGCAATTGATTAATAATACCATAATAACTCGGCGTCTAACAGCTTAATAGTTCGCACTGCGGATAAAACTCTACAGAGAGATTCCAAAGGCGTTCGCAATCCAAAGACGATCCCAGTCGATCATCACCAAGACGATTAAACACGCTCCAAGTCTATCCATACTGCCGCGTATTTGTAGTCTTTCTGACAGGGCGTGACGCCACATGCAAATCTCTGGAAGAAGCCGGATCTCAGCTTCTATGAGAGGTATGGCAAAAATTCTAGCATTTTTAAGTATCTTCGTTTTGTTACCAAAGTCGCCAAAATGGTCGCCAACGGAGGAGATCATTGGGTGATCTCCCTCGATAGTTAGTAAGAACCTCTGTAAATGTCTCTTCCCAACCATAAGACTGCTATTGCCGGGAAGCGACATTCTAGTAACTGTATTAATGTCTCTAAGGTGTTTTCTGTGCTAATTCTATCACGCTTTACAACTTTGTAGTTGAATTTTTTCCCTATATCGTATCGTTTTCCAGATAAGAACATTAATTCCGCAGTTTGACGTCAGATGGGGCTGTAAGTGATCTCATGGCAGAGCGCATAGCCACTTTTCTTTACCAAGACATCACTTTTTTTTACAATAGCAGTAGACGTCCTGAAATTAAGTAGCGTAAGAGACTACAATGGTCATCATGTATATTCTAATAAATAACTTGTTTTTATTGAAAAGTTAACATTTCACTTACGTCAGAAAATATGTTGCAATTTTCTACGTGCTATTGAACCGGTATGATAAAATTACACATTTTCTACATTTACCCTTGTTATCAATTGCCTTTAATGCCTTTTTTTTATATTTGATGTGGAGAAATCTTCGGAAGTAACATTTTTGAGAAGTTTTAACAATAATTTATTTTATAAAAATTTTTATTTTATTTTCATTTTTGAAAAAAAATTGAAAAATTTCCTGTTATGTCTGTTTTTCTAAATGTTAATAATTAGATATATTTTAAATTCCTATACCATCATGTTACACATTTTGTTCAGCATAAAACATTTTGTAAATAACCTGTTCATTTCCTATATATTTATAACGTCCTTCTACAAAATTAAGTTTCCTTCTCAACACATGATATTTTCCACACAGAAGTAGCTGTTCACTCTTTAACCTTCGGTCGGGGTCTACAAACGCTAACACGTTCGGGTGCAACTCATCTGCGAGATAAAAAGTTAAATTCTTGTTTAGGCTTTAGGAAAAGCTCATCAAACTGAGCTATTTGGTCATAACGTTTTAAACGTTTAACGTTTTTAAATAACTTTTTTTCATTTCCTTGCAATTTCAGCTAACAGAACGTTCAGGAATTCAGGATGGAGTTGACGTTTCTTTTCCCGCAAGGTTCTTTAGCAATGACAAATGTTGTAGTTGAGAGCCTGACATAGATCGAAATTTTTTAGACAATATATTGGAAATAACGATCAATATCATTAAATTAGGGGCTGGGACACAGATATACGAACGTTTGCAGGTATATAGAAAGAAATATTGAGAGAAGAGTTGGGAAGTCAAAAATACAAACGTAATCGCGCTCAACTCATCTACCATATTAACGTGCCCCTCACGTACATCAAAGGAGCACTATAAAAAAATCGCGATACCCAAGTGTGAGTGGTAGGGAGCCAAGAAGCTACTAGAAGTCCCACACCTTTATCGATAAAACCCGCACTTATGCTCAAAAAATATGAGTGCTTCATCTCACAGATTCAGTGCGCCTGATGGAAGGTTAATATGTGACTGCATGGAAACTTCTCCAACTGGCCACCCTTGTATAGTGTTCAACCATTTAAACGGTTGCTTTTGTTTGGCCTGGAACTTTTTACCATAGATAACAATGTTAAAATAATCCCTAAGAAGGACCAATCAAATCTCTCTGGGCGGCCCGGCATGCAGTCCGTTCCGAATTAATAATAAGATATATTCCTTTCATCTCTTGGACCTTGTACTTTCTATTAAGAGAAAAGATAGGATAGAAATATATATAGTTAAATATTTCAATTAATCAAAACAAGTGTTATATTTTAAATATATACAAATGTTAATCTAAAAATTAAAATTAAAATCAAATTACCTTATCAATAATCATACAAATGAAATACAAAAGTGTTAGATTGCAAAAATTGCATCTACATCATTTTTCGGTTTTATCAGTATTTTTAATTATTTAATTCTTCGCCACCAAAGTTTCTTTCATCTCTTGTGGCATTTATGGGATCTTTTGAAATTCAAAGGGCAATTTTTAGCAGTTTCATTAAATATCTGAATTTTTCTTAATTATTTACTTTGTATTCGACTTAAATATTAATTGTCTTAAATAAATGCAAAAGACAACAAAAGTTAGTACTTTATTAATTTATAAATCAAAATTTTTTCAACGGGATTATTTACTCGCCGTCTTGTTGCGGGTAAATTTATATGTTATCAGGCTTTGGCGTCTTTCACTGGAAGCGTTTTCCTTTGTGTAATTTGAATTTTTTTTGTGTGTGTTGCTTGACTTAACGAGAAGTGGTGGTTGCACCTGCGGGCTCCTGGAGGACTTTGGGCCTTCAGGGAGCTTGTCCCTACAGATTTTACTTTCTTTTTCCGTTGGAAATTGAAAAGAAAGAGTTCGATTCTCCAACAAGTTTTTGGTGATGTTATGTTTTTTTCTGCAAGTTTGAAATCTTCAAGCTTTGAATGGTGTCAACCAAAGTTTTCGTGTTCTTTTGTTTATGTATGCAATGAAGGCTATTGTTACAGCTGTTTGGTGTGATTTTGAGCTATCCAAATCAGTAGCTTGAGCGAACTGATTACTCAACCTACCAAGCCCTGCAATAAGTGATTGCAGTACACTAAAAATGATCAGGTTGTAATTATTGGACAGCCTGCCCTTCGAAATTTCTTTTACGTTAACAGTGGATAGAGGGAAGTTCTCATGGAAGCGTATTTGTGCACCAATAATGCGACTGAATCACCGAGTGCTGAATACATAATTTCGTGAAAGTGCTATTTCTTCGAGTTTTTTCATACATTGTGTGTTTTAATAAGTTTTCACAAGCAAACAAAGACTGCGGTGTGCATCGTCAACGCACATTTTTTTTCTGCAGAAGCAAAAAATGTTTTTGAATTTGTTGTTTTTACATAGTATCCTCATTACTATTTTTTTAAGCCTGCAGTGCTTTGCAAAATATGTAGCTACATTTTTTTTATTTTGGATATTACATGTTTTAGTCATGTGCATCATTTTTGAATATGTATAACTCATGGCAGTGATTAAAATGATTTAATTTAAAGTATTCTATAATAAAAAGATTTAATATCTAATATTTTGATTCCGTTTTAATTTCTCTAATTTGATCTCACAATTTGCAATGTACTAAATTTTTTTCAGCAATTTAATTTAGCTGCCAAGTTTTTCAGGTCTGCAAAGGTAGGTGATTTATATGAGTGTAGCTAGAATTGCATATCATTGTGTTTTCTATTTCAGCACCCAGTATTGTTTTAATAATTTATATATATTAAACTAAATTTTAACATTGGGCACCTACCTTGCATTAACGTTTTTCATAATTAACAACCACCATCCAATAAAAAGATAGTTTGATTAAAAACTATTAAACTATGAAAAAAGACAACCTAGAATTGGAATTCCAACAAATCCCTATCAGCCTTGGGAACTGATATGTCGCATTAAATCTAGATTTTGTGGCGAATGAATACCTGAAATCGGATGGAAATTAATAATTCCTTTCCCAAAGTGGAGATAAAAGTGAACTTCAATTTCTACTGGAGAGGTTCATTCAAGAATATTTTTTTGCCTTTAAGGCATTGATTCATATTCTGACAAAGGAGCTGCTGGTGTGGGTTACGCTCATCAGGCAAATGAAATTTTCAGCTCAACAGAATTTAGGACTAATAAATGATATCGTTGGGCCTTCTCCAAGAAATGTGAAGGAATCGATTAGGATTTACTTTTCCTATTAAAAAACAAAATTAAAAAGGTTACTTCCAAAAATGCTAAAAGTCCCAAACAAAAACAAATGATTTATTTTTTCAAAAATAAATAAATAAATAAATTCGAATAAAGTTCTTTTTTCTTTTATTTACTCTGTCAGAACTAACAAATCAGGGCTTGTTTAAATAAATGTTTTGCCCTTCTAAACATGAAACTCCTTTAGAGCGGCCATCGCTCTGAACGACCATTTTCCTTCGAATGGAGAGTGGTCTCTGTAGAAAGGCATATATACCAATATTCGTCCACATGTTCTTCAGTTTTGTCTCATATTTGGGATTGCCTGAGAAAATCAACCTTAATAATGAATGAATCGAAAGAAAGGATCGAATCGCACTAATGAATCTTTTGAAAAAATAAACAGAAATAAATGAAAAAGTAGAGAGGCGAAAGAATTCGAATGACTAATGAAGATTATCAGAATCGAACAATGAGAAACAAAGAAAAAGAGAAGGGGCGCGTGGCTTAAGAAAGACAGAAAATTAACTTCGGAGACAAAAGCAAATCAAATAGCTCAAACAAAAGCTTAGAAGAATGGAAGGTCATTTAGAATTTAAGTTCTTAAACGTGTACAAAGCAGTTCTTGAATATAATTGGTAGCGTGGGATTCGCAATCTATTTCGGTGCACTGTAAGTAGATCTAAAGAAGAATAATGAGAAAAAATCTTCCCGGGGAAACTTAAAAATAAGTATATTGAAGGCATGGCGAATCTATTTAACCCTTAAACCACATACTATTCCGCATTCAGGATAATACCCTCTAATCGAGCACAAAATGAAAGAATTCATGGACCGAGTGTATGGCATCACCATATATCTATATATGACCGCCATGTATCTTCAAAAAAGTGACAGGAGGCTGTCTTTTTAAACAGCAGCTGATGTTAAATGCGTAGGACTACTTTACTCGCGTGTCTCTTTTGTTTCTCGAAGTTCCTCGTAAATTTTGAAGTTTAAGTAAGTATTTTTGTAACTTCTAGGATCGTGCCACCAATTCATGCATATTTTTGCCCAACTTTGCGACTCAATAGTCGCTGAAATACAATTCCGATTTTCAATTTTTTTTGCAACTTCTGTTGTTACCCTTTATCTTTAAAATAAGTCATTGGTTATGTTTTTAACATATGTAGTTACCGAGACATAGAGGATAGCTTCACCAATTCATGCGTATTTTTGCCCAACTGTGCGACTCGGTAGTCGCTGAACTACAATTCCGATTTTGAACTTTATTTTCGTAACTTCTGTTGTTACCCTTTATCTCTATAATACGACATTAGTTATGTTTTCAACATATGTAGTTACCTAGATGTAGAGGATCTCCCATACCAAGTTTTGTGGCGTATTGGTGTGTGATTCAATTTCCTTCCTGAGACCCCAATAGGAGGAATGTAGTCCTGCATTAAAAGTGTTGTATTGATTTCATATTTAATCTATGTATTACCACTAAATTGCTAAACTTTACATACCTAGATTTCTCAGTGTTTCACTATTAATGCTCCATTATATTTATCTTTTATAGTTCTAGCTTATATTTTTCTTTAATGTGTATGTATATTCTGCGATAACCTTGGACTATGAAATATTTTTTTTCTCTAATTACTACTTTTAAATTTATATTTTTAGATGAGCTGTAGATCTCCACGTACAAGTTTAAGCTTTGTAGCCTTTTCCGTGCAATATAGCTACACAGTGCTATTTCTCTCCAAGAATGTACTAATCATATAATCAGCAAACACATGATCAATAGACAGATAGTATTTTGAAGTAAAATAAAACAAAATAATTATTCCATGCTAGATCTGAGCTTATGTACACTAAAAGACATTAATTATTTTAATGAAAAAATCATATCATGCATGAAGGGTAACAACCCTTGAGAAATAAATATATGAGAAACAATGAGAAATAAATATATATATGATGCTGTTATTTTTGCAAATGATTTTAATTTAGAAAGTTACCAAAAAGATATGAGTGATAAAATTCACTGAAAGATTCACTTAAAGTGTGTAATATCTCAATCCTTTAAAAAGTTCTTCCCCCTTTGGAAAAATAAACAATATTTAAACTTTACCTCTAAACTTTGGTATCCTTTATTCTTTTTATACTTTGCTCAAAATCAATCGCATTAAAATTCAAATGTCGGAGGAATATTCCCACTGAAACTAATTTGATGGCGTTCTTTTCAATAAGCGATAAATATTTACTTTTAATACGAATTTAAATCACTATCCTTTTCATCCTGATGCGATTCTAAATAGTGTTCGAAGAATTCCATTAAAATGCGGCGTTTGTATTACCTTCTTTGGACCAAAAACATCCTAAGAATAGATTATATTCGACAGTGTTTAAACCCTGAAGGCTTAGACTTCAAGTCAAACACACGCACAATGAAATAACATCTGTATCTCATTTTAACAAACTTCAAAGATGCCACTTCCCTAAAGAAAAGAAAACTAAACTTAATAATTGTCAGCAAGCAAGCAAAGAAGAAGTTTTTATTTTCGCTATCTTTTCCCCATGCTTTACACATCCAACAGGCAGAAATGGAAACCTGGAATTAAAATTTTCCTTTTCACACAAACACCCGAAGCCTTCAAAAGGCTTAATGCAGAATCGATAGCCATACAGTTTAGGAAAGCGTCAGACTTTAAATTCGGCGCTAGAGGGCTGTCTATTTATCAAACGTAATTTTCGCAACCCCATCCCCTTGCATTGCCTGAAGGGTTGTAGTGGCAGATAATAACAGGCACGAATGTTTCGGAGTTTTCTTCGGAGAAAGATAATGAAGACGTATGGATATTCATGCGGCTGTGTAGTTGCAGAAGGAAGTTTCTTTTATTTTAATGACCCAGCCAAATGAAGCAATGACGTTTGTTTTATGGTCTGGAGGTGTATTTGGCTATTGAATGGTTGTTTCCTTTCCGGTTATTTGAATCGAAGGCATCGATAGTTTGCTAGAATGCAAAGAGAGTAAGAAAATTTTTTTAATGTTGCTTTTACAACCTCTCCTATTCTTATGGAAAAGAATGGAATAAATATGAAAAATAAATTCTTTCGCGCTAAAATCGATTACCAGCTTAAACTTAACGGCGAATGTTTATTTGTTTTTCTTAAATTTTTGTTAGTTATATCTCTAAGTTTTCAAGTTTAAATGTATATTTCATAATCTATCTGTTATATATAATGATGAGACAAACACGAGATACTAAGCTTTAGGACTTTTTATCTGTATAACTTTGGCTTAACATTTGTGCATTCTATAAACTTGAAATAAACTCCAACAAAATTCGCCCGCTGTAAAATTAAATTAGTAGTTATGCAGAAAACTAAACTATACCTATACAGCATCTAAAGCATTTCTTTAGGAGTACTTTCTTCGGAGAAAGATAATGAAGATGTATGGACATTCTTGTGGCTGTGTTGTTGTAGAAGGAAGTTTCTTTTATTTCAATGGCCCAGCCAAATGAAGCAATGACGTTCGTTTTAAGATCTGGAGGTGTATTTTGCTATTGAATGGGTTTTTCCTCTCCAGATATTTGAATCGAAGGCATCGATAGTTTTTTAGAATACAAAGAGAGTGATAGGAATTTCTAAATGTTGCTTTTACAACCCCTCCTATTTTTATGGATAAGAAAGGAATAAGTACGAAAAAGAAATTTCGTTGTCAGTAGGGTTTAAAACTATCCTACCTGCTAGAATCGATTAGCATTTATACTTAATACGATTACATTTATACTTATAATCTCTAAATTTTGAATTTTAAACGTATGTTTTATGATCTATTTGTTATATATAATATTAAGATAAACATTATACTGAGCTTTAAGATTTCGTGTCTGTATAACCGTGACTTAACATTCGTACCAACTATAAGTTTGAAATAATCATCAACAAAATGCTCTTGCTGCAAAATGAAAAAAGTAGGTACACGGGAGGGCTGAATGACTTTTTTACAGCATCTAATGTACTTTCTACGGGAAAAGATAATGAAGATGCAAGGATATTCCTGTGGTTTGTAGTTTTAGAAGGAATATTCTTTCATTTTAATGGCCAAGCAATGGTCTGGAGGTGTATTGAATGGTTGTTTTCTCTCCTGTTATTTGAATCGAAGATATCATTATTTTATTAGTATGCACAGAGAGAGAGAGAGAGAAGACGACTAAACATTTATTTTCCTACTATCATATTTTTATGAATAAGAATGGACTATATAAGAAAAAGAAATTGTGCTGTTTGTAAAGTTTCATAGTTTCAAAACCTTATAGCATCTATTTATTTTTATTTCTTCTTAAATATTGGTTGGTTATATCTCTGAAATTTGAAGCGCAACTATGTCTTTTGTAATTTATTTGTTATGAACGATAGCAAGCTCACAATGTGGACTTGGCATATCCAAACCTCGAACTGCCCTGGTCCCACATAGGCCCATTTCAGGAAACTAATGAGGGAGAGCTAGCAAAATTACGCCACTGAATGCGTCCTCACAGAATCGTGGCATCTTAAAAGACCTGAGCCGCAGCTGGAAAATCTTTGGTTTCTAAGGGTCGCATCCTACCAGCTCTCCAGGAATAAAATCTTCAATATTATCAGATTCATTCACATCAACGGTCAGCTTTTTACTCCAGCTTAAGATTACTTCAGACAGGCCTCGTCAATGTAAATTCAGAGCCATCATCACTGTATCACAGCGCTCATCCCGTGCACAATGCTTTAAAATTACTGAATCAACGTCTGTTCGCCGATATTTTCTTTTTTCAACGCTCAGCGAATTGCTTCAACCCCTCTCGTAACTTTAACTGTTTTCCAAACCGATGCATGTTTTGAAGTTCACCTCTTTTAAAAAGTACCACAGAGATATGTTATATATCACAATATGTTTCGCAATAGTGTATATAAGTTGCAAATTTTTGTTAATGTGTTCCAGTATTTAGAATGTTTTTTTTCCTTCTTGTTTAACTGTTTCATATGTTTTATCACTTTCCATGCTCATTTGCACACTTAAGCTATTTTATCGCGTTCTTTTTTTGTAACAGTTTTCCCAATTGTGTTTGACATACTTCTCATCTAGTTTATGTCCAAGGTCCTGTCCTTGCATTGTATCTCTCATGTTATCGATCAATTCTTTTCAATATAGTTGCTTGGTGGTCTCAGTAGGCTTTCACTTCCTGTCCATTCAAACTTTCGGTTGCCGTAATGTCATCAAGCATGGCGGCATTCTGTCCATTCAAACAGCTTATAAAGAGGCATAAGGACTCGTGGCACGGGGACAGGAAGTGGTGTTATGTTATGTAAGGCCTTGCCTTAACTTTTGCAATGTCATTAAACTTTCATTAAATCCAACAAAGTCCACTTGGACTAAAGTGAAATTAGTAGTTACCTGAGGAAGCTGAATGATTCTTATACTATTAGTTTAATGAATATTAAACCTCGCCCCATCCGTTGAAAAACGTATAAGATCTGTTCTTTAAGGTTTAAAGGTTCAGACATTTTTTTTCGAATGAGAATTATTTTCATAAGTCTTTGCTTTCATCAGCATTAAAGAATTACAATTAAATGTCTACTTTTAGCAGAATTAATAAAGTTACCATTTATTGTCTATTTTTACGAGAATTAACAAAATTTCAATTAAACATCATTTACTAGTATCAGTATTTTTGGAGGCATTATAAATGGAGTTCCGTTAGGCTAGAATCGTTGAAAAAAAGTAGAATATTACAGGAAATGGAAAAACTAAAACGACCACCTTGAAACGGAATGAAAAAATAAAAATCTTGATACATACGTAGTTTCAATAAGTTCAAGGAACATTCATCCCAGATTGAAAGAAAATCGAATAACTCGTGTGGTCATGACAGCGTGACAAACAATTTTATAAGCAAACATGTGGGATGCCGAATGGTCGAGTTAAATCATCCCTTCACATGGTTAATAACATCTGAAATCTCCCATTTATTTTTTTTAAAATTGCTTAACGCTATTGCACTGATTCCGTATAGATATATTGCATGGATGATGATGAAATGATATTCATCTAGCTATTTCATGTAAAGAAACTAACTTTGCTTAGACACCAGAAAATAATAACTTTCAGCATCTTCCGACGACAACAAAGCGAAATCAGTAATAACAAACTGGATCAGACAACTTTACTTGAAAGATTCTTAAATTAGTAAAATTTGCTGTCACTGGCTTCTGGTTAATTTTAAATGCGAAACTGATTTGAAAGATTGATACAAGCCGAGCTTTATCATGAAATTTTAATTAGAAAAGATTTAATCATATTTTTTTTTCATTTATATATTGTACTTTTGGGATATCTTACCATAGATACCTTCGGGGCCAGAATATTCCAGATTCGAAACCCTATTCTTTCAAAGATCCGCCGTATATGTGGCCTCGTGCACGCTATATCCAATGTCGTGGGTCAAACATCCTTCTACCGATGGCCTGCAGAAGTTTGGAATCTCGGTGCCAGCTCAGGCACCGTCGTAGTTTGAACGCGGTTCAAAATTACAAGGTCCGTGCTGAAATAGCCCTCTTGTTGCTTTCAAACAGGACTTAATGCAACTACACCATCGTAGATATTTTTAGCGCATATATAAAGTTGCAGCAGAAGTGTAAATCAAATTTCTTGAAAACCTTCAAGACCGGTAATTTTTTTACAAACTGGACCTGAACTCGGAAGATTCATGAACGCCGAAGACTTATAATAAACTTAATTAAATCTAACGGCATCTCATCATTTAGTGCGGATATGTCTGTAATTAACTTGTTATGATTTGTTCATATTTTGAGCAACGTATATAAGTAGATAAGGGATTGATTTGGTTTTGGCTATTAGTATGAGAGAGAGAAAAACCAATTCCCGTTCGAAAACATTTTTCAAGCTTCCACTTAAGGATCTAGCGTTATTAAAATTATGGACAGTAAAACTTTGAAGGGAGTTGAATTACATTAAAGCTTATTCTGTGTTCCTTTAGGCCTATTCTATTAATGCTAACCTACGTACTGGTATACATGTTTGTTAGCTGACTTGTTAAAAATTACATTTACACTTGCCATATTTAGAATTTCGGGAGAACAATTAATACGTTATGAGTTATAGTTATTTTTTTTATTTCATGCATAATTTTCTGTTTATCCAGTGTGTTTAGTTTGAAGTAATCTTTTCTCCTACATTTAGATATTTGAAACTTATTAATATTCACTTTTTATTACAAAATATTATTTAATATTAAGTCGCTAATTTTCAAATTAATTACTTTCATTAACCCTTCCATTTCCTTGTAATATAAATAGTTAATTAGAGAGCAAGAAGTGTTTTTGAATTTCCTCATAATTAATTAAAAATTCACACAATACATAACATATAATGTTGAAGCATTTAGACAGATTATGAACCGAAATCTGTGTAGATCCTTTATTTTTGCATTACAAATATAATTAATTATAAAATACTACTTATATGTAAGTATTAAAAAGACTGTCTTTAACTTACGTCTGACTGTCTGATAACTTTAATAAACAAAGTAACAATTTCTTTCTGCCATTTACAGATATTTTCTTATTCTTATTCTCTAATCTGTATAAAATTATATTCATTTGCGCTCTTTGTTGTAGTTCTAGCATATAAATCTATGATTTTTTTTCGAAATTCATTCCTAAACAAAGAATATAAATATCGATTATCCTCTTATTCTTAGAAGTTCTGAAGTGTCTTTCGAGTTTTCTTAATCACCACCAACTGTCTCCAGGAAATCTCTCTTTAGCTTATTAAGAAATAATCTCCATTCTAAGGAGGAGAGTCTCCCCCAAAATAATTTTCTTCGATATTCATAAATCAGCCCTTATCAAAGCTAACTCCATCGACCGCAGAAGTTGCAGTCTCAGTGGAAAGACCACGGAATGAAACGTCGATGTGGGGAAAACCGCTCTTTTTCATCGATGACAATATCGATGAATCTATCGATTTATCGGGAACGTTCGCTGGAGCATCGATGACTTTCTTTTAGGCCTAGTCGGTAATCAGGACTCCATAGCACTCTTACGAGAGCCAGTCCGATAACAAAATTGATTGCCTTCACTAAAGGAGGGAGAAAAAATAAGTTATTCCCCTTTCTTTATTTGGTTCTTCTTATGATGCCTTTGTGCAGCGAGCACTATTTACTTTTGCCTGTTTTGTTTTGCCTCTTTCCTTTCTTACGTTCAATTTCACAGGAGTGTTTCTCTCTCCTAAGGATATGGGCCAGAAAGAGATATTCCTGCGAGGCTGTAAGTGAACTGTAAAAAGGCTGCTTTTCTTCCGCTGAAAGTAGCTAATTTATGAGTTGCTGCACCTCCTTTACGGATGGAACGATTTTTATTGTAGATGAATGCGCGGAAAGATGCGATTTTATGCAGAAATAAGTAAATAAATATGAATGGCGATGGAGATATTTGTTGGCACTATAAGTAACAAGATGCAGTGTTTTATCTGGAAGAAAAGTTAGCATAAAATATACATGTGTAGGGTTATTTGATAATCAGATTATTGATTTCGAATTCATGAGAGCCCTAAACGTAAATTTAACGATGTTATTTATTGTCTAATGGAAATTCGAAACATTTTTTTTGTTATGTGATGACATAGCAAAATAAGTTAAGTCACCTGCTTTAGTTTCACCGGTTTATACCTTTAATTTCATGACCATTTGCTCATAAAACCATTGATTTAGGTCTTAATTAAATATAGTATAGAAAATTCTTTGTCAAACAGATAATTTCCTCCTACTTGTGGGTCGGAATTCGAAAAAAATAATCCGACCAAGAAGGGGTTACTTATCATGAGAAACCTGATGGTGCAAAAGCTAATCTTAATTAATTTCCACTATATATATTTTTAATAATTACAAAATAAAGGGATTAGCAAGCGAATCCATTCAATATATCAAAATAATTCTTCCTTTATGATAATCTTTAGATACAAAATGTGCTTAAATACAAGGGCCTTAGAGAAAAAAACTATGAAGTTCTTTCCACACTTTTCCTAAGATAAGATATACGATGCCTTTAGACAGGGTCTGAAAAATTTCAGTTTGAAGAGACATACCGTACTTCTGATATTTTCAAAGAACTTCTTCAGTTGTAAAATACTCAAACAATTTTCTAACATTCAATCGATCAAACATATTGCGCAGTTGTAGAACAACGAATATAGAGACACATACGAGTTATTATTAATAATGAAAGTATAAATGCAGTGCAAACAAACATAATACTTAAAGATTTAATATGTTGCTTTACATAAAATCCTAAAAGAGGAAGAAATTTACCTTTGTATTTTTAGTCTATATGTCTAAATATTGTTGGGCACGAAGAGTATTTAAAAGGAGAACAAATAATTAGCAAAATAATTATTATTAATTACGTATATTGAAATAACATTATACTTTCAAGGATTAAATTATTATGCGATATGAAAAAATGTTTAGTGGAAAATTAAAAGAAATATTTAGTAAATCAAAAATTAAAAATATTAATAAAATTATTTAAAACAATTCTTTTATCTACATAACATTTCAGATTTCATTGACTGATTTATGTTGATTATCTCTATTTAATGTACATTTATTGTTCAAAAATAAAGCCTTTCCTTTCCTTCTTGAATATTAATTTGATCATGTAATAAATTTTATTACCTATATTTTATTTATTGCTCTGAATCATTAATCTTCTCGTATGTTGACTTCCAATAACGTTTGTTATATATCCTATAAAACCACAGCCGTTTTTCTCATAACCCAACATAAAAGTCAACATATCCTATTGGATTATATGAAAAATGAACAGAAAGAATCGTGCTTACCACTCTAATAGATCAATACTCATAAAATCAATTTACCATGATTTATAATAAGGAAAACCATAAGATTTATTTGAGAAATACATAAATACGCTTTTCACTTAACCTTCAGTCGGGAACAATATAAATACGGAAAGTAATTGTCTATTAACGCAAATGATTTCATCTTGTGTTTTCTGAATGTAATAAATTTAAATGGTTTAAAATAAAAAAGAGCTATGCTCATTAAAATATATTGCAATAATCTCTGGTGCCATAGGCCCATAGAAAATAGAATTTTAGACAATAGATTTTAGTAATAGTTTCCACAGAATAAATTATGCATATCGTAATATATCTGCATAAAGCAATTTAAATAAACACAATCGGGCGGAATTCATCTGTGAGATTAAAAGTAAAAATTTTATTAGGCTTAAGAAAAAGCTTATCAAACTGAACTATTCGGTCATACAAAACTATATTTGCGCTTTTAAATAATCTTTGTTGTATTTCCTTGCAATTTCAACTAACAAAATGTCTAGGAATTCAGGAGGGAGTTGACGCTGCTTTTTCCGTAAGGCTCCTTAGCAATGACAACTGTCGTCGCTGAGAGCCTAAAATAATTCGAAACTTTTGAAACAATATATTGGACTTAACGATTAATATCATTGAATTTGGGGCTGGGACACAGGTATACGAATTTTTGCAGGTATATAAAAAGAAATATTTAGAAAAATTTCGGAGATAAATAATACAAACGTAATCGGGCGCACCTCATCTACCAGATTAATATGCCCCTCACGTACATCAAAAGAGGGCTAGAGAAAAAACCGCGATACCCTAGTGTGAGTGGTAGGGATCCAGGAAGCCACTAGAGGTCCCGCACCTTTATCGTTAAAACCCGCTCTTAGCACAAAAAAAATCTGTGTACTTCATCTCACAGATTAGATGCGCCCGACGGAAGGTTGAGAGATATTATTATTTATTTCAATTCTCAAATAAAATGGACAAATTATATTTCTTTATCAATAATGTGATTGCTCATAATTATTTGAATTCTTTTTATTTTAATTACAGACATATATGTGTGGCAAATGAGAATGCACGTTACAACAGCGCAAACAGTGTGAAGGTCCAAACTGAAACAAATCAATCGAAACTGTTTAGCAGGAAGTGAACATGTGCCTAGACCTCGGAATTAATAGATAATTACTAACAAATTATTTTAACGTAATTTATTACATTTTGTTTTTTGTGAATGTAATAAATTTAAATGGTTTAAAAAGAACTATGAATATTACAATGTATTACATTAATCTTTGGTGTCATAGGCCCCTAGAAAATAGGATTTTGGATGATAATAATAGTTTTCACAGAAAAAATCATGCAAATCGTAATATATTTGCAGAAACAATTTAAATAAATTTCAACTTTCTTAATTTCTATTTATTAAGAAACTCCATCATTGTACAATAAAGAAAATAATTTTTAATTAGTCGATAATCATAAGCATAGCACTGATGAAGGTATGTCCATTTTTGTTGTAATTTTTTAGGAATAACTCCTGATATAATATATTTTTCTTATCTATCTTAACTCTTGACATACCTTAATTTCGCAGATTATCAAAAAAAGAACATACAAGAAAGAAATCCATTATAGCAGAAGTACTTTATTTCAGTACATTTTACGAGACAGAAATATTTTTAATTAATTTAATCTTTTAAATTAAGAGGTTTGAAAATTAATAAGGAAACAAGGTTTTATAATTGGAAGTTTTACACACTTTACGCTAATAATACACCTACTTTACTTTCATACTTTCTTCATTGTTAGCTTAATTAATTCCGAGTTATTTCTTACTAGCCCCTTGTTGCATTTAATTTTTAAAAAATATTTTCAGATTTAAAGTACATATATTTTTTCGCTTGATAGGACTTTATTGTTGCAGTTAAATAATAGAATACTAGCTACGTGACCCGGCGTTGCACGGGCTATCTTGAATAATGCATCATTCCTTGACGGAGAGAAAAAGTGAGGTCATGTAACACATGCCCAACATTCTCTAATAAATAAATAAGGAGAAAAGAGCGGTTCAATCATTCCGTCCGCGTAAAGGCTTCAAAATATACTTTTAAAAAATCGCAAAAATCATCTTTATTTTGTAAAATTACGATTCCGGGATTATTTTTTGTCTGACTTGAGTACGGAAGGAATGAGATAAACCAGCGCTGATCGTAATCCGTATTTTTTCATATGCCCGCCTCCAGTTAATATGCACATGAAGCAAGATGCACTGAGTACATGGAATCTACAAGTGAAACTTCATAGAAAACAATAGTTTTAGTAAAAGCCCTATATGAGCGATTTAATTTTCCCTGTTTCTTTGTATCAATTACCAAAACCCACACAAAACTATATCCACATTGACTTGTTGCATTGTTCAGGTTTCCATATTGCAACAATACATTTTTTTCATTTCTGTCAGCGTCACTTTTTTAACGTTGTTGTAACAATGTTCTTTAAAGTAAACGACTTCAACAATAAAATAAATTTTGAATTGCGCTGTAACAATGAAAAGTATTGTTATAAAGTATCCGAAACAATGAAAAGTATTGTTGTAAATTAGTTTATAATTAATATCTTTTTCACTAATTAAAATTTCGATATTTAAATGGCCGAAATGGATTCCTTGAATTATTCCCCATCTTTTGGTACTTTCCGCGCGCTTCTCCGTTCGGCGGTTCGTGAGAAGATAGAAGGACATACATACATACGTTTGTTTACCTTCGAATTTTAATTGGATAGATTTCATTCTTGCCTGATTCATTAGATGGTTTTAATATAGTTTGTTTCATGATTAATTAAAATAATATATTATTCATGTTTGGAAAATTTAAAATTGGTCGATAAAAAATCAGAATGTGGAAAGTTTTTATAAAGTAACTTCAATTCCTTGCTTCAAATGCAGTACAGTGCCTATCAGATTAATTTTGTCAAAAAATCTTATAATTAATATGTTTCAAAAACCCAATGCCAAACAAAATATTTAATGACCATCGTCTACCGAAAATGAAAAAGAAAAAATTTGTATTTTAGACCTAGTAAACAAAATGATTTGCGTTAAAATCTTCATTAGATATAGCAATAAGAAAACAATCAGGTGTTGAAATCACTGCTATGTTCGGGCGAAAAAATAAAATCAACCTGTATAACGTTTAAAAATCGGGATTTAAAATTTAAAAATTCTTTAAAATGTGTACTTGAATACAGTTTAGTAAATAAAATCCATTTAGTAAATAATCATCAGACAAATAAAATTAGTAGATTAATTCATCTGAAACCAATCTTCCATTTGAATGCATTGAAAATGATATTTAAATTTTTATCATATGATTTCTTAACCATCCTTTATTTTTTGGCTTATAGAAGTGTCATTTAAAACTGAGACTGAAATACAAGGATTTGATTTATAAGATTTACACCTCCATTTGCTCAAGATTTGAAAAGATATCCTTTATAGATAATTTTCCATTTTCAGCAATACCGTCATCAACAATATAGCGATGTATTATTGATAAAGATAATATTGCAATAGTAGATAATATGGCAATCACTTTCCTTAATTTTACAATCAAATTTCTTGATATATAATATATCCCAACTTGATTTTTTTAATAAGTTATTTGTTGCTTTACTCCAAAAAAAAACGTTTTCCTACAAGTCAGTTTTTGAAACTTAACTTTTTTTATATTAAAATTATAAATAACAATATCACTAAATTTCACACAACTTCTAGAGAAGATAATTTTCGATAAAAACTACCATGCTTCTAAGCAAATAAAAATTTGAAATTACTTATCTAAACATTCAATACTTAATAATAAGTTCGTTGAATCAAAGGTAAGTAAAAGTATGTTAAAGAAAAGATCTTCGGTTTTGATTTAACGTTGTTAATAGAAAAATTAATTGCTTAAGATTAGAAATTAAATACATAATTTTTACAACAATGTACTCTTAGAGATTTATTCATATAATTTTCGTGAAACGAAATTAAATTTCTTTTAAAATTAACTACTTTCACATATTTACCAGGAACAAATGACTGATTATGCGTTTTGCCAGAATTCATGCATCCTTTATGAAACATTCCACTACCATGACTTTCCTAAATTAAATCATAAATCTCTATCGCCTGATATTAATGCAGTTCAACATACTCCTCCACTGTCATGTCAAATTCATAACTTTTCCTCTGTAATATGGCAATTAGTTTCACTTTCCGGTAAGAAAATAGGATGCCTCCTTGAACACCAACGTAGTTATACTGTTTATACACATAAGGATATTTCTGACTTATTAGATTAAAGTATTTAGTTTTGATTAGCATATCGTCGCTTAACAAGCAATACCACCTATCTCAATTTTTTGAAATTTCAAAGAGTAAGGAAATATTCATTTTTTTCGCAACCAAAAACGAATATTTATGATTTTTTTTGCACATCTGGTTGGAACATGCGGTCTCCTGTTTTTATCGGATGTTAAAAAATTCAGAAATATCCGTTATTGGTTGCGAAAAATTTATTTGAAACTTCCTCTTTGAAATTTCAAAAAATTGAGATAGGTGGTGCTGCATGTTAAGCGACGACATGAAAGGCCTATGACATTATATTTTGGAGTAGAAGTTAAAAATATTCTGTTAGAGGGAATCATACTTAAAGAAAAAAATCAAATCTAATATTAATATAATTAATTATATTTATATTATATTTTATTTATTATATTATTTATATTTATAATTATATTTTAATATATTAATATAATTAATATATTAAAATTAAATCTAATAATTAAATTTTAAAAAGTTCAAATCTAATATTAAAAAAAAAACCTACAAGCATTTTCTTGCACCACTTCTGACCTTTGCTTGATCTTATGTGGATGACTTTACTGTCTTTGGATTGATTAAACCCTCAAAATCTCAATAATTTTTTTTAAAAATTCGGTTCATGTATTGAGTAAACTGTCAGGCTACGTCAAATTTTTGTATTATGTCTATAGACAGATACATTTTCCAATATTTTATTCTCCACACAATTTATATCGAGAGATCCGAAATTTTATATAATCATTTAATTTAAATGAAATATAAAGTATATATTCATGGTTTATATTGTAATGTTTTGCTTTAAACTTGATTATTTATTAAACTAATTTGAATTGAGTTCATAAGCTTATTATGCAGAAAATAATTAAAAGCGTTTCTTGGATTATACATCAATCATTATCTACAGAATCTGCCTTAAAATGAAAGTAAATAACATTATTTCGTTCAATACAACAATCAATGAATAGATACGGTAATAACGCAACTATCTCTCACTCTGTAGATCAGTGTTTCATGAGATATATCGTCGCTTAACAAGCAATACCACCTATCTCAATTTTTTGAAATTTCAAAGGGGAAGTTTCAGATGAATTTTTCGCAACCAATAACGGATATTTCTGAATTTTTTAAAGATCTACTAGGAACATGAGACCACATGTTCCAACCAGACGTGAAAAAAATTTAGAAATATTCGTTATTCGTTGCGAAAAATTCATTTGAATCTTCCTCTTTGAAATTTCAAAAAATTGAGATAGGTGGCGTTGCTTGTTAAACGACGATATGTTAAATTCAAAAATATAAATTGCAAAAATTCTTATAGTCCCACCTTCGTTAATTTTTTCATTAATTATAAAAAAATAATAAGAAAACCACTCTATTCAAAATTGAATGAATGCGCTTTTTATATTCATTTCCCTTGTTTTTTATCGTTGAATGCCTAACAATCTTTTCCTTGATGTAGCCTGTGTGGTAGAAATTACAGTTCCCAGAATTGACGTCACATATTTAAATGTTAGCAAATGTTTCAGGTCTTCATTTGTGTATGGAAATAAACTTTAAAATATTCTGATTCAAACTTTAGAGCTCATCTTTCGAAGATACTTTGAATGGATCGTTGCTTCTCCTAACATTATTGGTTTTTAAAACTCAAGAAAACTATTTTAAAATATTTTTTGACACAAATTGTAGTAATGTCAAAGTCTTATTCGGTACTGCATCAGTGAAGCATAAATAATTGCCACGGAGTCTTACACAGAAAACTGGGCTGTACTGAAAGCAAATGCATCTTCCTCTCGACATGCAACTTATGCGACTTGCAACCATCCGTACTTACAATAACAAAAAATAAATTACTAATTTCAAACAATGAACGCTATTTTATGTTGTACTTTTTTTCAGTACATATAATAGAGTACATATTATGCATTTTTCACATTATGTCCAATAATATGCTTACATAGATTACGTTTCCGAGTTTTATGTATAATTTTACAACCCGTGTGATGATCTGACTTACAATCTGTCATTCGGGACAACACTTGGTCGTAATTCAAGGAGGACCATTAGTTAATTGCTTTAAAATTCAATCAACTTAAATGTGCTACAATTCAAAACACTTATTTTTTTCTACGGACTTTTCTACAACATTTATTAAATCACGGTTCATAACTCCAATAACAACTTTAACAGATTAAATCCATAAAACAAAGTATTTGTTGACAATACTTTTGGCGACTTTCCGTTCTCGAAAATGCCTTTCCTAACTGATAAAAACAAACTTTTTTTCGTGTGTAATTTCATTTGGCAATACCTTTCTTCCCAAACGAGTGTGCCTTGAGGGAAAATCTGGAAAGAAATATCGCTGCACTTGGCCGCCGACACTCCGAGTATTGATAGAACTCTTGTTTCACTCGACTGAATGCTTCTGGTCAGTAGCGATAAAATCCGACCACCCCCTTCCCCTTTACAATGCCATCAGCACCCTGCTCAACCCCCTTTCCGGCCACCCGACCACAAGATAACACTATCCGAAAGCGTCAAGAGAGAAGGAGAGAGAGATAAAAAAAGAGGCAATCCATGGCATGATATTAGAGAGGGTTCGATTATTATTTGGCAAGGATCGGAGATCCCCTGAGGCAAAGGCTTCGGAAGAGGGATGTGTGTTTTGGAAATATTTACGTTTCGATTTTCTTTCTTTTCCTGCAGTTGGACCCTAATTTGGTGGTAATGTGTTTTTTGGGAAATGTTTCATGGGAGATATGTATCTTTGCTTATGGGACTTGATGGTGGTTTTTTCTCAATGTTTGCGATTCATTTATGCATAAATGTATGTTCTCGTGAATGTTTGAAAGTTTTAAATTTAGTCTGACTCCAAGAATTTTTAGAAACTTGAAAAACGTGAAATCAAATACTTTGTATGTAAAATTGTTTATACATATTTGAGGAAACAGTATATATAAACGCATAGGTTGCTATTACATTAATGGATTTCTAATTTTGTAAGTAACCTTCTGAATCCTAACAAACGCAAGAAAAGTTTCGTAGTAAATGATCAAATGTACTTTCCTATAAAAACCCTAGGAGTTTTTATAGGAAAGTACACTTGACCCCACAACTGCTTTTAAAATCCTATACTATATTCCTCCATTAACGATAATTTTATTGACTGTAATTTAGTGCTACTGTGATTGGGAGATATACTACCTGACTAATGACTGCAAGTATGCCTGAATAATGACTACAACTATGTTTGCACTTTAAAGCAATAGTACAGGATGGTCATAAATTATTGAATCCATTGAAAAATTAGTTTTAAAAAACCCTATAATGTAGAAACTTTGTTTTTTTAACGAGAGAGTAACTCAAAAAGTTTTTCAGATAGGTAATGCTCCGTTACGGCGCTCTAAATCTGCTGCAGCGGGGACTTCCATCGCAAGTGTCAAAGTGGCTACTGTGCAGCAGACGGCACGTCTCTGGTTAAACGAAAGCAAATCAATCGTAACAGTTCAGAGACATTTTCGCTTAGAGTATCGAAATTGTCAGTCTTCAAGTCAGAACTCTATTAAGCGGTAATATGAGCAATTTTAGGAAACAGGAAAGGTGCTGGACGTCCATCGATCTCAAACAAAGCTGTTCCTTCAGTCCTTAATTGCTTATACCAACTCTTAATGTAGTTATTACCTGGCTACTGACAATTTCGATACTCTAACTGAAGAGGTCTTTTGTGGATCTACAGACGTGTCTGACGCTGTAGCAGATGTAGTGTGCCGTAACGATGCATAACCTTTCTGAAAAAAAATTTACCTAAGACGTCACGATTCAAATATCCTGCCAGTGATCTGGAGCGGAGGTTTGGAGAGAGAGTGTCGTCTTGTTATTTGACCACGGTTTAGAGTTGTGAGGTCCGTTTCAAAATAACCTGCGTGTAGTTTCTTAAAAAGAGACTTTATATTACAAAACTAACCATTTCCCAGCCACAACTCAAGATTCTGCTGTTCAGCGGGTTGTAGGATCCAAGGTGTATGTTAAAAGTAAAAAAAATACTCAATGATTTTATATAATAAAATTAAACACTTGTTCTTTGTACCTAATAGTAGTGAATTGCAAAAAGTGTCATCATAAATGCTGTCTTTGTACAACATAATTTTACTAGGAATTTTGATAAAACTCAGCTGTCATTGTAAAAAAATTATTAATCTTTAAAGGGCTATTTTTTCTATTACTGGTGTGGTGAAATAACTTTGGGAGTGAGATTAATTTAAGAAAAGATATTCAGTTAGGTTATTGGATGGCATAATTTTGTTGTTAATTAATTTTTAAAAATTAATAATTAATTACCAAGTCAAGACACTTCGTTATGGTTTGAGATAAGAAATTGGAACATCTAGGCTTTTGTTTCATCGAAACATTTGGAGAGAACTCACGCCAATCTTAAAAATTGCATTTAAAAATCCATGAATTTGGTGGCAAGTATTTTTTCCACGGCCTTTGAAAGAGTTAAAGGAAAATTATTCTTTCCAATCGTTTGTACGTTTAATCAATCGTATTTGAGCCTCAATCAATAAACTCTACAAAGGCCATCCGCCTAACGCAATACTTTTTGTGCACTACAAGAACGCAGCAATAATTTTCCCCTATTGCACATCAGTAGAAATCGAAAAGCTATTTTCCTCCTTACCTTATCACTTAGCTAAATAAATGGCGATTTTACGATGAGAGAGCCTGCAAATGTGCACTCCACAATAAAGGGCTGATGACGCTGTAAAAGACATTTTTACAACAAACCGCCCAATTCTAAACGAAAATTATTATTTCTTTTCTTTAAAGAATGTTGGAATGGGAAAAGGGCCAGCAACGGCAATTTAACCGAAATCATTAAACGGGACAAGCTCCTTAATAATAGAAGTGATTTTTCAAGACCTTTTAAAATTACCGACATTTCCGAAGCAGAAGCAATAAAAAGGGAGGTATTAGCGAAGAGCGAGGAAAATATTGGGGCTTCCAAGTCTATCCCTACAAGATTTTCTTTTTTATCGATGGAAAGCAATGAGTGATAAGTACGAACAAAACGCCTTTCTGGTGCGCTGGCTAAGAAAGCACTTCCCAATATTCTATATTTCGCAAAATGATTTTGCCTCTTCAAGTAAGTACTTGGCACAAGATGAGAGCAAAATGGCCGTCTGTGAAATTTAACGGTTTTAAAAGTGGGTGTTTTGTATAGAAAATCACTTAAATGGGTTTCAGTTTGACTTAAGATTTAGCTTTCATTTCATAAAGTTGAATTTATTTTCAATGAGTATGGAAAGTAGCGTCTATACTTGACTATAAGTCAATGTTTGACCCATCTCGAATTAAAATATAAAACTATCAAAATATAAAAATATTTTGTGTTATATTCCCTACACTTACGTCATAACTATAGGATTATGACGTAAGTGTAGGGAATATAACACAAAATAAAGATAAGCATTCCCATAATGTGAAAGCAATAAATTCGTAGGAAAAGAATTTGATTGAATTGTTCCATTTTGGTAACTTTACCTTTTTCCATAAATATTTCACAGCGACAGATTCAATGTAAAAACGGATGACTACGGTTTTCAGACCAAATTTTCTTAAATATGCACTATAAGTGAGGTGTTTAGAATTAGAAAAGATCATCTGACAGTTTCTGCTAAACTGAGCTAGACACCATATTTTATAAACACTGAATGTGTACCATTTGATAATGCTACCATCTAGTACAGTGGAGGTAAAACTGCTGTGGAGCACTCTGGTTAAGAACGGAGACATATTTTTCTATTTTAATACAATGTTCAGCTCAGTTTAGCGAAAATTGTGGGTTGGTCCACTCTGGTTATCAACTCCCTCATATTCTTTTCTTCTTAAAATGTCCCTATTACTTCCAAAAAATAAAGGGGGAATTCATAAGCTAGTCCTTAGCAAGACTTCAGTTTTCAGAAAGAGCTATACCAGATAAGAAAGGGCGAGACAACTCGAGAGTGAAGCTACTAATTTATGCATTAATTGAGTTAAATTAACTAAATATGGAAATTTTTACTCCAAAAATTGTGCCTAAATTTTTGCTTTTGAAACGTACTTTATTTACGTATCTAATAACTTGTTAGAACAGTAGGCATGTAAAACGAAATTAAATATTCTGTTTGGATAGCTAATTGTGACTAAATGAGTTCGACTCCAACAGTACAAAGTAAAACATTGCAGAATCCCTTTAATTTTTGCTGCGTTTGTGCGTCTAAGTAACTGCATTCTCAAATAAACCGTGTCAAATTATCTAAACTAATGTGACCATACGTCCCGTTTTGAACGGGACTGTCCCGCTTTTTGGTAGCTTGTCCCGTTGTCCCCAAGCACAGCTTCGGGACGCCTAAATGTCCCGTTTTCAGAAAGAAAGCATACCACGATAACAATTTCAAATAAGAATTTGCCAAAAATGAAAAAAAATCCGACGGTTATGTCTAGTAGCCTGATGATGACAGAGCATGTGCTATACGTTTCAAAAATATGTGAGTTGGTCAGCAGACTCCTATCTCGTACTTAGTTCTAACTTTTTGCACCGCATGAAGTGACAGAATGAAACACTGGGAATATTTAAACCGAAAGTCGTTGAGTGGAACTGTTCAAACACTTTCACTCCAATAACTTAAATCATACGAACTTTCGTATAATTATTGAACACATTCTACGTCTGCCCGACACTAATGGATCCGTAGAAAGGATCTTTTCCATATAAATAAATCGTGAACGAGCTAGAAAACACATTTGCAAGTCGCAGTTTCTAAAGCAACGGTAATTTCCAAAGTAAATTTTAAGAAATCCTCCTAAGAATTTAATTCTTTTTTTTACATCGACACCAAATATACTGAAGCAAAAATGTGTTCTTCAAAAAAAATGCAATATCACATAAATTATTTATTTTCACATGTTAATTCCCTGCCTTTTCATTCATAAATAAAATCTGAAGAAATATGTGTATTCTTGAATTCACATAATTCCTAAAAATTTTAAAAATGACCCGTTTTGAGGGGAAAATAAATGGTCACTTTAGATATAACGTATGGTGAAGCGTAGTTATATCTAAAAATCTATCTCTTTAGCAAACCGAATGTTAAAGGTTGCTACTTTGAATTGATGTGGTGGTCAAAAGGCTAACATGGTTATCACTATGTCTATAGCACCAGGGCCAGAATTAACTTTAAGTTACCGTGGCAAAGAGTAGCTACTGTATCTATGTAGGCAAGTTAACTTGGAAGGTACAAACCACCGTTTACAGGTATGCATGTATATACTGGTTTGTGCAGGTGTGAGGAAACATTACGCAACGCTGAAGAAGCTAACTCATAATAACAATTATAACTTTAATAAACTTAATAAGATAAAAGTATAAGTAAGGTAAATGATAATTAAATTAACATGTCGACAACAGGAGCATAAATCATAGCAAGTGCAAGAAGAGAGAGACGACAGATAATGCTTGAGCCTTTATAGTACTCAACTCTCCATTACGCATGAGCAAGGTAGACAGCGCACGCAGGATGAAGCTGTAGCCACAAATATGTGTTTTCTTGAATTCACATAATGATACCTAAAAATTAAAAAATGCCCCGTTTTGAGGGGAAAATAAATGGCCACTTTAGATATAACGCATGGTGAAGCGTAGTTATTAAGGTGAAACTACTAACTTATGCATTAATTGAGTTAAATTAACAGAATATGGAAATTTTTATTTAAAAAATTGTGACTAAATGTTTGCTTCTGAAACGCACAGTTTATTTATGTTTCCATGAACTTGTTAAAACAGTATGTAAACAGAAATTATATATTCTGTTTGGATAGCTAATTGTGACTAAATGAGTTCGACTCCAACTGTACAACGCAAACATTGCGGAATCGCTTTCAGTTTTGCTCGTATGTGCGTTTAAGCGACTGCATTCTCAAATAACCCGTGTCAAATGAGTTTAAACGTATTTTTCGTTCTGTCCGATTCTTTTGTTGTCCTTAATTGTTGTTCATCACGATGAGTCATTACAGAAGACTCACGCGCGTTCCTTCATCACGCATTTGAAATACATTTGTCTAGATGCTAATTACCCGTGTCACGAGAGAGTCGCATTTGCTAATGGTACGAGTTGGCCTTTTGCTGAAATACAGTTGTAGCATTTCATTTTTTACATGCGAATTAATGAAACTGAATCATATTTAATTTATACTAGGCATGCATTAACTACAGCAGACAGGCAGTTTTGACAGTAAAAATTCCCCCTTCATTGCCATGTTTTTATTATGGTGTGTCATCAGGCTGTTAAAATAAAATATGTGGCAGGAATTTGTTTTTATTGCTGTGAATCACGCTATGCTTTATAGAGGGATTCAGAGTATTAAATTTCGATTTTTTTAAAAATTACAATCGGCGTCTCATAAACTGAGTCAGCAGTAGGACATATATTTTAAGTATTAAAATTAGTTTTCAGTATCTAAATTAGTATCACATGATAAAGAAGACTAACGGTTTTTCCGGTATCCCTGCTTCACTTAAGGGGATATTTGCTACTACTGATATTTGTAATTGCTGATTTTTCAAATAAAGATGAATTTCGAGAAATAAAATATACCACGCTATATCTTTTCTTTTAATACGAATGAATCAGATTACCATTAATACCACCGTTGGGCAAGTTAACATTAATTTCATAACATTAAATTAATGTTAATTATTTTTAGAAAACATATAATCATGATGGATTTGCGTTGTAACTTATAATTAACAAAATATATAGTAAATCTAAATAACTTTCTTTGAAGGAACGACATATAATTCTATTTGAGTGTATAATATTCTTGATATCGCTACTGAGAATTTTCCTAGAAATTTGCAAAATATTTTATATAAAAATTAGTAGTTCAAAACATGTTTTCGATCTATGTTTTTTTGTCTGTGAATTTCAAAAATTATCATTTCTGGAACATTGAAAACTATCCTCAACATATCTCACAGTTAAAAGCATGATTAATCATAGAATTACTTCTATAAATTCGTTGCTACCAAAGACATATAAGATTTGTTATGACATTTGAAATAGGTTGGTAATTAATTCTATGAATGATCAGGTATTTTGTAATTTTAAAATTTGACTTCTGAATAAGTTAAAATATTCATATAAGAGAAAGTCAACCTTAATTGACTAAAAGAAGTTGCATCACATTGGTAATGCTTGAGATTTATGTTTATTTTATAGGATTAAAATGGATTTTGCCAGTATGGTGAGTCGGAGGATTAGTTTCAGAATCTCTGTTTCAGGACCAGAAATTTACATGCTCGAGACCCCATAAGCCTAGAATCCGCCATATATTTAGTACTGCACATTAAATGCATCATGTCAAACGTCTCTTAACTGGTTAGTTTTGGAAGTGTGGAAGTCGTAGTGGTTGAAGACTCAGTTATTGATCTCGCATTAAAGACCTTCATCACAAAAATATTCGTGTAGCTATAGACTGTTAAGATAACCAAATTATTTTCACGAGCATAAGATTAATTGTATAAATAAATATTCATCATTTTATTCCCATTATCATCATATACATAATTTCATGGAAATGTTTTAACCCTTTAT